>JAVQJD010073916.1:0-31361 GCA_036023655.1 Nannoperca australis | reverse complement strand
CTCCAGCTCCCTCTCCTCCCTCCCTTTCAAGGCATTTGATCGCCCACCTACAGCCTGGTTCTGCTCGAGGTTTCTACCTGTTAAAGGGGAGTTTTTCCGTGCTATTGTCATGTAGTGCTTGCTCATGGTGGGAATGTTGGGTCTTTGTAAATATAAGAGCTGGTCTAGACCTGCTCTATACAATAGAATATACTATTGAAAAAGTGCCCTGAGATAATATTGTTATGATATGGCGCTATATAAATAAAATTGAACTATGTCCTACATTGTCACATTGTTATTATAAAAGAAATGATACCTGCTTTAATGTAGAACTATTTTGCTTTTCTAATTTAACTGCATTTTCATAAAATATATCTGTAGCCTCAGTATGCTGTGTGGCTGTAATGTGAAGGATAAAAAAAAACAAAACTATTTAACTGGATTTGGCTCAATATCTGGCCCATTCAGTGTCCAAGGACCAACCCATTACTTTGAAAAACTGGAAAAATCAATGTGAGGTTATGAGTCAGGGCTGAGTCTGGTTCCTTTCATGTGTTAATTAAAGTTTGATTGATCTTTTCCCCACCTTGTGGTTAAATATTTACACAGGTTGGGTGGAGCACCAATCTTTCACAATAGAGAGACCCTTTCTGTCACATTCAGGTGAAAACGGCAGCACCATATTGCATCTTTGTGATGAGGACTCTGGTTGGGGCTGTCAGACAGGCTTTTCGGACAGCACAGGTTAGATTTCAGAGTGGCGTGCCTTGGAAACGCTCTGTCATTGTTTTTTGTTATTAAAAAAGGATTATTGAGCTATATGTGAGTCCTTAGTAACACATGGAGATATCAGTTATGGCTGATTAAAGACAAACAATAAAAACAAAGACCTTGGACTAAGTCATCTGTTGTTGGGTTGATTGCTCTATGGTTACTTTACCTTTCTTTTATAAAAGAAGGGAAGAGCCTGCGAGGGAACCAGACAGCATACCCCAGTGCCAGCACCCACAGGATGGACAGCTCATCCAACATTTGGCCAGCAAAACTAAGGGTCATGTGGAAGTATGCTGAGAAGAGACCTGCAAAAAAGAAAGAAAAAGAAGGGGAAAGGAAGACTTATGAGGAATGAGAAATATAAAACTGCCACTTTTGATAGTTTTGGGGTTCAGTTTTTTGATGTAGCATCTGATTCTGTGAACCAGTGGTCTCTACAAGGGATTGCAAAAAAATTTATCTGACGGGGTTGCAAGACAATAAAAAAAAAACGTTTTGGCTACACAAATGTATGCTTATTCTTAGAAACTTTCCTTTAAATTTAGTTCTTAAATTAATGGATCAGGCCAGTAGACAAGCAACAGACAGATGCAGGTACAGGTTACTGAACCTCACAGGAACAAACACAGGGCAAGACACAAGGAAACCAGTACATTCAGAACAATCAGAATAAACCAACAAAAGAAAGGGACCGGTATATATATAGGGAAGTGGCTGACAAGGGAATCGGGGTGGATACGTAGGTGTGGATAATCAATGAGACATTAAAGACTTGTTTGGTCTTTAAAATTGTGAAAATGCCCATCACGAGACCCCAGATTCCAAGATGATGTCTTCAAATATTCTGACCAAGAGTTCAAATACCAAAGGTTTAAGTTTGAGTAAAAAAAACTAGAAAATATTGCAATTTTAGAAACTGAAACCACAAAAACTTTAGCTTGAAGACATTTTTAAATGAGTAATTGATTGTGACAACAGGAAAAGATTAATTTTCTGTTGATCGAACAATCGAATGAGAAACTAATCATGCAATCTCTAGTCTGGATTTCTGCAGTGAACCATTATAAAAGACTATAATTTGATTATATAATTTGTCTCATGTCCCATTTCTGTGGCTAATGTACTATTTTGAATCATCTTGGGGACCTTGATAGGTCTGTTTCTACTTTATACTGCAGTGCTGGTGTGCCTCAGGGGTCCATTTGGGGACCACTTGAACTCTGCAGGTATATAAAAAAATGTAGCTTGTGTGTGCAGGATGTATGCTGACAGTGATTTTGGATCATGTTAAATCATAACTGAACAACTCACAAAAGTAATGATTCAAGGCTTAGTATCTCATGTTCACATGTTAATGTAAAGAAAACAAACATTTTCGTGAGACTGAAACAAGCAAAAGTCGATACCTAGTCATGTTTACAAAGTGATGAGACAGAGACAAACATTGAAAATAAATAATATTTTAAAGATAGAGCGACTGACCTACAAATATCATCATGATCCAGACCGTGTGAATTGCTAGGTTCCTCTCTTTGGCGTAAGGATGCAGAAGGTAGAGCATGATGGGAGATATAATGAAGAAAATAAAGCTGCTTAACTGTAGAAAAGAAAACAGGATAATTAATCAATCAATCAACCAAGCCCCCTTTTTTTTGTGAGATTAGATATTAATTTCTTAATCACAAAGGAAAAGCATGACTTACAGTGTTAAAGTACTCCACTACATGTTCAGAGTGTTTGTAGTTGTCTTCACACCAGTCTATTTCTGAACTCTCATAGGAGAAAACTCCTGCCATCTTTTCACTGGAGTAGAAACCTGTCAGACAGAGAAAGGGAAAACAATCAATGACACAGACACAGTTTTACACACTTTTGTGCCATTGTTCTCCCAGCAGATAAAATGGGTGTTTATGCAACAGGCCTGGCAGAGTATTTGCATATATGTAGTTTATGGAAATCAGTTTCCACTCCACCCCGTGTTGTATTTGTATTTGTATTCAAATGTGGCTTTGCACCCTTTCTCAGATAGTAATTTAATCATGTAAATGTATGTGAGAAAGGGATAAATAAACCACAAAACTTTCTGATAATTTGTTTTAATCTAGTGCATGATTAAAATGTTGAACTAAAAATAACACTCCTTTGCTTGCAGTGATTTGGAATTAAACTTTCATAAAGTTTTGATACTTGTCACAAATACATTAAAACTGAATAGAAAAATAGAAGCAGTGGACAAAATATTCTGACTTTTAGTCACTAGTATGCATAATATGTGGAATGTAACTAAGTACATTTACTAGTAGTAATGTGCTGTAGTACAATTTTGACACACTTGTACTTTACTTAAGTATTTCCATTTTATGCTACTTTATACTTATACACCACTATAATTCAGAAGGAAACATTATTTATATTTATATTTATTTGAAATCTTTAGTTACTAGTTCCTTTTTACATAAAAACATAGGGTATACTACAAAATAATAAAATTAAATATTGGGGGCCTTTTCTATAATAATACTTTCAAGGAAGCCATTCTGCAAAATTAGTATGTTTACCTTTGATACTTTAAGTACATTTTGCTTATCATACTATTACACACTGCTACAAATACAACATGATTATACACATATTACATAAGGCGGGACACGGATACTTCATGAAGTACTACAGAGATTGACTATGTGTTCACCACATATGCAGTCTCAGTCACTGTAGGAATAACAACAGGAATATTCTAGTGACTTCTTTTTAAAGGTCTGGCTGTCTCACACCTTTTCTAGACGAAAAAAGCCATGAAAGTTTAAATAATTCTTTGTGTCAGAAATGTATTGATCTTACCTCCCATGCTGCTGCTGTTGTCCCAACCTCGTGTCTGTCAGTGTTGTTCTGCTTCAGGTGGTACAACAGGTGGTTTAGACGGGGTGGAGCATCCAAATGCTACCGATCCTGTTGCACGAGACTGTGACGTCACTTATTATCATGTTGAACGGTTTCACATCTCTGGGCCAAGTCGTCATCAGGGGAAAATGTCTAGATTGGACTTAAATGTTTTCCCCCATTAAATGTTTGTCTTTATATGGGAAAAACACGTCTTGTGACAAATAATATAGAAAAACAAAAAGAACTTTAAAATCCAATCAACAAGATAATCAGTGCCACAGAGTGTTCTACCACAATTATTACATTTCGTTCATTATTTAAATACCAAAAACAGACAAAAGGTATATGGAGCAGACTAATGATAGCAACAGGTGTCAGTTTAATCTCAGGTCTTCTCTGGAAAGGAGGATCAACCGGTCCATCTGCCTCCGCTGCGTCGGGCCAACACCAGCAACGCACATTTCAAAATAAAAGCCTCGACGCTTTGAGTGGGCGAAATAGCAGGTGTGTTAGAGATGGTGGGGTGTGTGTTTCAGTTCATTAACCATTTCATTTCAGGTCCAGCTGTGTGTTTCTTTCCTACTTCCAGTTATGTGCCTCTCATATTCTCTTATTAGCTTTAAATATAGATCTATTGGACAGTTAAGGTTATTTCTTATTCAGAATAACCAGGAAAATATATTTAATGGATGAAAATAGTTGCAGTCAAGATTTATGAAGGGTTATATATACATGTAGAATTTAGGTTTGTGTAGAAAAAATTGTTACAAAATAAATTAGAATTGTGAAGTTGTCCGATATGATACCTCATAACATAGCAGTAACACAACTTACCAGTATCCTGTGAGGGAGATTACACTGGAGACAGCCTCATAACAAATAAATAACACGGATGAAATAATTTCCTATTGGAGAGAATGGTTCCAAAAGCTCATATGTTACTATAACAACAAGCAAAGAGGGGTTAAAACCAAGTGTGACAGTTCATTATGTTCATAAGGACCAGGGCTATTGACATGTTGATTGAAAGCGAGATAGACCAATCAGTTTGTGTGCAACCATCGCCTAAAAACTGCATACTGTGTGACGAATGCAGTGGTGGTAGAAGTATTTATGTTTTACTTACTGTATATAAAGGTGGCAATGTATTCCAAATTTTACTTAAGGAAAATTTACTTAAATGAAGTGTACAATTTTCTTTAAATACTTTGTGAACACACAAAATGAACAGAAAGAGAACAGAGTGTTAAAACTCTTTATTTTCTCATATACAAAAACAGATTGTGATTTAGAGGGAATCACATTACTTTACAAACTCAAACAAAAATTTAACAAAAAAGTGAAACTGGCAGAAATAAACACGTTTAAAATGTAAAATGAATAAGTCATCTCTTTCTGTTTTGTTATTCAACAATTTTTTATAACTTACTGTTGACACAACCTAAACCAGTGCAAAAATCCTTGAGGTAAAAATATGAAAATATATTTCTTTTTTTAATTGAGATTAAAACATTTATGAGAAACTACCAACAATGATATCAGAAATAATCCATGAACAGAAAATGTCCTTTTCTTTTTACTTTCATTCTTTTGATTCATCTGAAGTCAAATGTAACAGTCAAGTTCACTTGTAGCATATTATATCATAATATCACCATTTTGCATACATTTTCAAGTCTGTTTGATTGATTGACTTGATTTTATGCTGCCGTCTTTATCAAATAGACTTAGCAGTATTGGACGTTGCTCTGGGGAAAAGCTTCAGGCAAATATAAACACTGTAGACGCCAGAAAGCAATGCAGTATTCTCATGTCACTTTTCTGCGACGGCTTTGAGTCATTTTCTGTTAAGTAACGTCTCAAAGAAAGGTGTTGTGGGAGTGCAGGCAAAGTCAAAGATCTTGTTGCAGAAAAGTCTGGGACAACAACAGAGATGAAACCCGAGCAGCTCTTTGCAGTGGATCTGTGTTTTAACGCTGATGACCATTAACAGCGTTGCTTCCATTACGGATGAAGATGTACCGTGCAACCAATTCAATGGCGGTTTCTTTAGCGAACATTATGTGCTGCCTTCAATAAAATACACACATTTCTCACCAGACACAGACAAAGTCCACCAGGACAGATCAAGTCCTGTTCAAATCTTTTCCACATAGTTACCGGGGAAGAGACCTTCCTTTCCTCGAATCCTGCCTGTCCACCAGCCTGAACCATCTACAGAGGAAATATTAAATATCATTAACCACTGTAGGCCATCTCAAATCTATCAGATCAATCAGTTTACATCCTGGTGATTATTTATTTTTATTTGATTTATGTTCTCCACACACCTTCTTTGACGAGGTCAAACACATCATTGACCTCAAAGCTGATCTCGTCCGTGTCCTGGCCGATGTACTGATATAGCGCCCGGCAGCGCGGCCCTTGCGGTCGAGGCTGTGGTTTAGGAACAGGAGGAGGTCGTTGACTGATGCTCCTTTTCCTCTGCTTCCTGTGACAAAGAGAGATAAATGACAAAGAGGCAAATGGAGCTTCTGACGAGAGGGACTCTGTGAGACTAAACAGGGAGGGTTAAGCCACAGAGAGCACTTTTGGGTTTTGATATCTTCATTTGTGAAAGCTTTTCATGCTTTAGCTTTATGGCTTCTTTTCAAACGGTACGTACAGCGCACACAGAGCTGAGTCAAACCAGAACATCTGGTTCTAAAGAAATCACATAAAAAGTTGTAATAGCACACATGACTGAAAAGGCAAGTCTGGAACAAAACCTTGCTCGACACAATTTGAGTGTGCCACTCAATATGTCTAAATAAGGATGGTAAAATTATCTAATATTGTTTGTATAATATTTCTGATTTAGGAGAATTTAACAAACACAATTTTCAACACCACCAGTCCGACAAAAATGGGCCAGTCCATGAATGTATTAAGAGAGCTCACAATAAGTCATTGCTAATCATGTGGCAGCAGGAAGATAGAAGTGATCACAGCTAAAACTGTGAAAATGACATTAGAAAGAGGGTGGATATAATTATAAAGGGAGAAACCAACAGATACAACAATGTGTTACATGTGCTGTGGAGATTAATTGTTCAAATCACAAAGGATCAAATTCTAATACCGTAGCAAGTGTTGTAGTAGAAACCCATTCATTTCAGAATGTGGAAAGCAAACCCCAGCAACATGTTTCACACGCGGAAAAAACCCTGAATCAAAGATTGGACTGTGTAAAGGCATCAGTATGATTCAAACAAAGTGCTTGTGACAAAATCAGGGGGCCTGTTAGCTTACTTTATCTGTCTAGCTATCTCTTTTCATACTTCACACAACTACTTGTGTTTCCTGTTTTGTGTGTAAAAACAAGTGCAACAGCATGAATATTATTACTGCATCTTGCACGTCTCTGTGACGGCAGGCCTTTTGCTGTTCAGAACAGGTATAAACACTTTTGACTTTTGGACATGTTCATACGACAATTCCTACAAAACCAGTTTGATTCAAGCATACTCTGGCCTTTACAGAAACTAGTGGATCAGACTTTATCTTTGTTGAGCCTCACCTTGACGTGCCTTAACAAATCATTGAGCATGTATACACCGATTTTCAGTGAGTACTCCTCAACCCACACATGCTGTGATCATCACCTTCTTACAATGTTTTTCATATCGCACAAGGGGGTCTATCTTACCCTGACATGCCCTGGTCAGGCACATTAAGGAAGTCCATGTTCCCTTGGTTGTACTGGTTGTGGGCTGGGACCCGGGGACCCCTCTGGGAGCCCAGTTTGGGTGGGCCTGTGCCAGGTGGCCGGCCCTGTTTGTGCGGGGAGGAATATGTGATATCTGACGGTTGGTTGTGAGGGGCTCTTGAAAACTGGGCTGCTCCATTTTGGTGCGCTGAGGAGAGAGAAAGTGGAATAAAAGTAAAGATAAAACCTAAACAACCTCCTGGCAGCTGCTGCCGAATGAAAACCTTTTAAAAATGATTCTCAGATATTAGCTTAAAAATCCAAAATTAGCTTAATCAGTGGTGGAAGAAGGGTTTTTTACTTAAGTAAGTAGCAACACTTAAAAAGCATGTATTTCTTCCTTTAGTGCTGTTTATTTGACCTTTTTTCTGTTTATATTCAGTATCTGTTTTGATATTTTCTTTGTGTGTAGCATGGAGGGGGCTACAACTGCCTTTCACTGTGCCATCCTATTGTATTATGACAAAGATTTTTTAATATACAGTAGCATAAAATGCAAAAAGTCAGATAAATACAAAAACCAAATGCCAACAAAAAAGTAATTAAAACCTTTCTTAACTACAATACTTGAGTAAATGTACATAGTTACTTTTGAGTCTAAAGGCTCAAGTAAATGATCAATTATAATAATTAAGATATGCGGATAACATTACACTGAAAAGTTATAGGGAAGTAGAAACTTTACCTCTGCTGGCAACATTATTTCTCCCTCCACCACAAGACTGTGGAGCACTCTTCCTGGTCGGCTCTGATAAAATACATGCTTAGTTACAATAACATTCATATTAACAAGAATCTATGTATAGTAACATTTTCTTTTTCTTTCTTTTCACTTATCTTTGTAAATCTTTTCTTTTTTTTTTTGTGTGTTTGTAAAATGTCCTCTAAAGTTTTTCTTATTCCAAGGCTGCACTGTGTCATTATTAACTTACTGGAGGACTTGGGTAGACCGTCCCCTACTGTGATGGTGAGGGTCTTCCCTCCGTGTTTGAGCTGGGACAGGTCCCCTTGCCCCCTCTGAAACATCACCACCCTGGAGCCTCCTCCACCCCAGCCCTCCTTCTTCACTCTGAACTCCAGCCTGAGTGGGAAGCAAGTGTGTTGGTGGTTTTGTGTACGTGAGTTTCTATGCAAATACAGGCTGTCTGAGTGTGCAGGTTCCCCTACCTGTCAGTGAAGGATATTGTCAGTTTTCTCTTGGTCACGTCCTCGTAACGCTTGGAGAGCAGGCTGAGGAACTCTGTCTTAAAGTTGGACTCCAGCAGACTGTCATACTGGGCCTCGTGCAGGATGAAGAAATCATCCTGTCTTGTACTGAAGAAGAAAACAAAACAAAACATACTGTTAACGGCTTTGAAGGCAAGATAAAAAGAAAACTAACAAAGCTGAAACACTGAAACCCTCTCACTGTGTTCACATGTTTAGCTTTTGGAGCGTCTGAAATGTCTTTCTTTGGCAGTATCAGCTGAATTTAAATGTATTAAATCTGTATCAAGCTGACATGGAGTTAAAATGGCAATACTTAGAAAATACTCAGTTGCGGTTTCAAGAAGATTTCAAGAGGGAAACTGTACATAGGTGCAGCACTTGAGTAAATGTGCTTAATTACATTCCACCACTGGTGAAAGGAGGAATGTTAAAAGTGTCAGGGATAACCAGCAGTACATATACAGTTTGCACTACTAATCTCTAATTTGTGCAGCACATGACACACGCGTTACTCAAGTTCAAAGTGTTTATAGTTGTAATAGCAGCTGTAGTCCGGAATTAATCATGCATCCCTGTTTATTTAGGTATATAGTTCTCATTTACAGCTTTTTGTCCACAATCATAAGAACTGTTAAAATGCACTCTTGTCTCAGGGTTTGAATTAATTACATATCTAATTAGAGCTCAATAAAAGTGTCAGATGTCTTCAATGTAAAATTGAGCATGACATTGTTTGTTTTAATCTTGTTGTGAAATTGTCCCTGGAAATGTCCCCGTTTGAAGCTGATGAGCAATAAAAAAAGAGCAGATTCTGTGAATTCTCAGTTCAGCAGAATACATCCATTAGCTATATTTACTCCTGCTTTTAACAGTGGTTAGGTCTATTAGCCGACAAGGCAGCATGCTAGTTCTGGTATTTTCTACCACAGCATCAACCGCAAATGTGTTGTAGTGCATCTCTTGGAAACTAGAGGCCTACCTCAGAGAGACGCCGCTGATGCTTCCAAACTCCAGTTTTCGTTTCAGCACCTCCTTTATCTCTCCTTTCTCAGGTCCCTTCTTCACCTTCTCTCGACCAATCAGATATATGCCCTTGGGGGTCAAGATCAAATCTCTCTTGATTGACTGGGTCGGGGGGGGGGGGAGAAAAAAGAAGTGAGAACTGTGAGCAATGCCAGAAAGGAGAAGAAGTTTTGGGGAAGAGGTATGGTGTGAACATGTCTACAAACAGCAATCTTTCTTGTCACTGTCTTAAAGGGGAAAGACACACATCTCTAACGGTCAAATGTAATAAACCTAAACATAACTTTCCCCCCCCTCATTCTTTAAAGGACAAAAGCATGGTGCTTCACAAAGCTTCACCTTGAACCTGCGATCAAACTTGTTGACAGAATCAGCGAAGTCGACACGCTCCCTCTTGGCCAGGAACTGTCGCAGCTCAGGCCTCTGCTCCAGACCGAGGTAGTCACCGACAAAGTTTCTGTTGATGCTGTTCTTCCTCCGCTCCTTTGAGTTGTACAGGATGTCTGAGGCTGTGTCGCAAAGGTGGACGAACATTTAGAATCACAGCTCCAAATGTGCACTTTTGAACAACACGGAGAGATTTTAACTTTGCATCTCACCCTCCTCTCTCATCTGCTCATACTTCTTCCTGGCAATGAATCTTCGCCAGGATTTCTGAATGATCCTGGCAAAAGTGTCAAACTTCCTCTCCCTCATTTCCTCAAGTAGGAAAAGCTGTGGAGCAGACAGCACGAGGAAAGTTTACATTATCACTTATTTCTGAAAATATGTATTTATAGCATTCCAGCAATTTTCTGTCTGTTAATAAGAACGTTTCTATGTATGTATTTATCAGCATGTCGAGCTTTAAACTGTAACATTACAAAACATGCAGATCGATATCAGGAAGAGGACGTTTTCAGATACTTTCTGATTAAACTACCTGCAACAGCTGGTGAGACAAGCAGAAACAAGTTGTGAAAACAACACTGACATATCATCACCTTTAAAGTTCAAATGGAAAACTTGTTGGCAAACAGTTGCTTATTTTTTCATCCAGTAGTTATGGCAACATATCTAGCTCAATAATAGATTATTATATCTGATGTATTATTGTTGAGAAGCACATTTTAACTACATTATATGCTGTCAAATACTTTTATCTGCAACAATGCAATGTATTTTATAAGCTCATCATATGTTTTCTATGTTAAAATTGAATTTATTGCTAAAGTAACAACTACCATCAACTGTCAAATGAATGTTGTGGAGAAGAACGTGCAACATTTCCCTGTGAATTGTAGTTGGAAATGGAAATACTAGTAACTAAAGTACACTGAAGTAAATGTCCAGTACTTAGTTACATTCCACCACTGACCAATAAAAAAGCAAAATATATTCCCAGACTGAAATATATAAAAAAGTATTTTACCGATTCAGGGTTCTTGACAAAGACCTTGGTGCGTCCCATCTGGTACTGGTCGTTATCCATGTTGACGGACCGGAGGAGGTGAAGCACACCCTGCTGCTCCGGACCCCTCCAACATGGCCACGTCTCAGCTGTCAGAATGGCATACCTGGATACAACAGGTGCGCACACACACACACACAACCAAACGTCCCTCTGAGAGTGTGTTTGACCTGTGTTCTTCCTTCAGGACAATCACACAGAAAAGGATCAATCCTTTTTTAAAAAGCGTGCAGGGTTAAACTCACCTCATCAGAAACTTATTGAAGACTCGGCGATACGCAAATCCAGCCCTTCTCACGCGTATGTTTTCCCGCAGTCCCAGGTATTCGACCTGATGCCTAGCCCTAAAGACAGATGGAAAACCACCATTCATTAAGAAGTGTTTAAGTGCACGTGTATATATTTGTCTCTGTGAGGATGCTGACCTGCTCTCCTCCCAGTCTTTTGGCCTTTTTGTCTCGTTGGGTTTGATACAGCGGATGTAGTGTGGAGTGCATTTCATCAGCGTGTTCACCAGTTCGTTGGCTTGTCTCTGTCAGAAATACCAGTGTGTGATCAAATCATTGTTATAACCCCCCAAAACTCCATTGTGCACACACACTCACACTCTAAAACCTCATCCTAATAGTTATGTTTATTAAAACTGAGGGGGAAATGAAAAGTTAATGGATCGAATTAACTAAGTTTTTAGTTCCTGGTTTCTCTCAGTTTAAACTCTCACCTTGATCTTTGAGCTAGCTGTGGTCGGCCTGCCTTTCTTCTCTGTGTTGAGGCTTTCAGGGAACAAGCTACGGATGAAGTCACTGCAGAGACAAATTCAATTATTGCCACTACATTTTGTTTTTACTATTCATAAGTGAAAACATCAGATGGGTGTAAGAAACTTACTATTCGCTGCTTTGCATGAGCTCTATGAGATCAGGGAAAAGCACATCCCGGTTTCTCTCACAAAAGCCGTTGATATCATACGACACCTGAGACGATATAACGTTATAACCTCTGTGTGAACTTTACCAACCAGGCACACATTATTGTTTAGTGGAGAACATTGTCAAGTGTGTCTAAAACCTCAAAAACAACAAAACGCACATCTGTTTAATAGAAATAATGTACACACTGTTGTTGTTGGGTAGTGTTTCAGGCCCCTACCTTGCCAGCGTAGTGATGTATGACGAAGCCGGAGTTCCAGTTGTTGAAATGTTCATGCGTTCCCACAGCAGCCTGCAGTTTCTGCAGCAGATTCTCATCGGCGCCCTCTCCTTTGGCATGCATGGTGGCGCACACATCATCCAGCACGCTCATTATACCAGGCGGGTTCTGCAAGGAGAGGATGGCGCGCATGGATATGACCATACACAATCACCACTTGCAAATGATTTTACACAAGTGTGTGGGAAGAAAAAAAAAGAAGATCCCCCATGCAAACATAAAGAGTCATTGTTGGATGTTGAGTAGATAATAACAAATTTCAAAAAGCAAAATAATCCCCTCAAGGATCAATATTTCACATGAGATCATTGTTTTGCTGTTTTCAACCTCGAGAGTGTCGCCTTTTTCCCTGACAGTGTTTTTGGGAGTCATAAACGGATGGATTTTGTTCAGGCAGAGCACCCGACTAGTTCAGTGCAAGAGAAGCACGCTTGTTTCCTCTCATGAACCATTTCAAATAGATCTGGGTAAACAACCCGGTATTTATATGTTGGTTTCTTGGTAAAGGTGATGCAGTTACGAACGTACCAATTTATTTTCAATGAGGTCACACACAATCTTGTTGTTGAAGTAATCGATGGGAGTCCACTTGATGCCCTCCTGAACATACTCTTCCTGAGAGAAAATAAGAAAACACATGAAAAAGAAAAGAGCTCAAAGGAAAGCTGCGTTTTAAGACCGTTGATCTGACATATTCACAGTCATATTCAGTTAAACAGAAGCTCACTATTTTTCTCTGTCAAACCGAACCCCATTTATTCATTTACAAAGCTTTGTGTTGGTTAAGACAAAACAAGAGATGTGGCCGAATTTACAAAAGCAACAAATGCACTGCAGCTACCTGCTCAGCCTTCAGAGTCAGTTCAATGAAGATCTGTTGCAGTTTCTCGTTGACAAAGTTGATACAGAACTGCTCGAAGCCATTTCTCTGCAGGACACACACACACACACACACACACACACACACAATCCAGTCAGATTATCACCACAGTAACACAAATCCTGCTGTGCTGTAGCATCTGTAAAACTAACGTCTGTCATTTTAGTGGCTGCCTATAAATATTATGGTGCTGTAAGTTGTAAGAGTACTAACCTTGAATATCTCAAAGCCATAAATGTCAAGTACTCCGATGCTGAATTCTTCATATGGTTTTTGGATGGCTTTATTTATGGCCTGGAGAAGACGGACAGGGTAATGGCATAAAGGAAATATAAAACACAACTGCAGTTATCTCAACTTTCATTTGATCTCTTTTTGTGGCTACTGTGTCAAACAGTTTGACTACCTCCACCAGGTAGTCAAAGACCCGTGCATAGAGGGCTTTGGCCAGTGCGTCTCGTGTGTAGGTGGCCTGCTCCTGGTTCAGGGTCACGTTTATGGACTCAGACTTCCCTCCCCACTTTGAATCCATCTTCCGGCTGGTCAGCTTGTCCTGCAGACGGTTGGGGTCGATGCCCAGCAGATAGGCTGGGAAGGCAAGCACTAGAGCAAGCGAAAAACAAAGCTGTATTTGCAATCAACACAAATATATAAATTCTGCCATGGTGAGGCTCGTGTTCAGCCTCAGGATTCAAAGTGTACAGACTGCCTGAGAGTTTTTTCTTCCTGCAGTAAACGTAGACGTAACTGAATACAGTTGCAGTGGCTTAAATTGTACAACGACTGTGGGGAGGTAAAATTGCCACCATGCATGTAAACACCAATTACCCCTTGAGCAAGGAATCCCTCGACAGCAAACAAAGGAGAAGATAAACAAGGTAGCACTGATGTGCACAGATTCTATCAATTAACAGGGTGTCTGCCATGGGACTGCTTTGTCATGGTGAGCTCTAATTTACTCATGTCGCTTGGGGAGACAGTGGACAATTGTGTACGCCAGGTGGGCACATCCACGCATGAGTGAATCCAAGTCTGTCTGGTGCATGTACACGCGTCTCACTCACAGTCGGTGCTCTCCACCTGCCCATAGTTGCCTGCCTCTATGAAGCTGATGTTTCCCAGGTGCAGGATGCCTGCGACAATCTGCAGCACCTGAGTCTGGTTGTTGCTTGGAATCCCAATCACCTGCATGGCTTCCTGGAGACCACAACACAAAACTATTTTTTATTTTACTAAACATTATTTATTTCTAGTTCTTTCTGGTTGGTGGAATATTAAGCTATAACTCCACCCCTCCGATTAGGAGCCACCTCTAGTATATATGTACCATAGTCTCTTGGAAGTCTTTGCTGTCATTGGTCCCATCCACCTTGTAGGTCCCAGACTGGTTGAGGTAGTAGTAGTAGTCTGGGGTCATAATGCCTAGACCCTCTTTCTGCTGAGCGCTGGCGCCCTCTATCACCTGAAAGACAACAGTGCAGGTAGAAGAGCTGTTAAACACAAATCTCTGAGGCAGTGGTTTTCAAATTAGGAACCCCAAAAAGGAGGAACTGTGAGACAGGAATGGACAATATGGACAGCTAGTTTTCAAAAGAAAGAGTTTTTTTTAAATCGCCTGTGACAGACCACTGCACGACTCTCATCAGTTTCAGACCTGGTAGTAAATGTGAAAGTTCCTCTCGCTCTCATTCTGGCTCACCACCCTCGACTTCTCCAGCAGGAAGTTTGATATTTTGCCTCCGTCTGGCTCTCCTCCTCTGCTGAACTGAATCTCAAAGTATTTCCCCTGGTAGATGCAAAATCAAAATCAACAATGGGAGGTGACAAAATCTGTCAAACTCAGCAGGTGCAGGGTAAGCAGAACTTCCTCTCATTGTGCACCCTTTTTAAAGCCTTTTTAAACAATAAATACAGGAGAATAAAGATAACATTAAAACCTTTGTTTCATAAATACCTCTTCCATGGTTGCTACATCTGAATGAGCTGAGAGTTAATCTGCGTACATTTAACTGCATTAACCCATAAACAAAAGGTGTTGCGCTACATCAAGGGTGACAGGAAACTTTACACGTGAGGTGGTTTATATGTGTGAGAGCATTTAGACCCCAATGATGAGAAACAACATGCAATGAAAGGAAATTTCAAACCAGCAACATCAGCTGAAACAATGCTTCTGCACTGCATTGTAACCACAATTAAAGAGTTATTAGCTTCTGGGTAAATACATTTATATTCCCAATATAATTTGTCAGTGCGTACTGTCACTCTTTTGAATATTTAAATCTATAATGGCTTTGGATAACATGACCAGTAAATATTGTTATGTTTCTATTAGAGTTGATTAATCAATGTTAGGTCCAATTAGTAGCCGTTCTGGAGCTTTCAATTGTATCATACAGCCTTTCCTCAGCAGATGGGGTTTGCCCAAGAGTTATATATTTAGTTACATGCTGTTTCAAAGGTTAGGAATGAACTTTCATCCCCATTTTTTAAGCCAATATGAGCAAGAAGTTCTTAAAATGCTAGGAAAATAAGAAAATCAAGATTTAGCTCTAATGGGTTAGCTCTAAAGTTAATCTGCCAGGATCACACTTCACATGGGAATAGTTGCTAAAGCTTTGCATTAGGATGCAATCATTATATTATTGATATAATGTGTCTATTTCCTGTTGTGCTGGTGGGTTCAGCCACAGGGATTATTGTATGTCAGTAAATAATATGCAGAAGGCATATCATGTATTTACGATTATTTCTCTCTGTGCTATTTAAAAAGTAAGTGGTCTTTAGAGTAGAGTGTGAGAATATTTGTATGTTTATTTACTGGATACTCAGTGTAACAGCCCTCCACATTGTTGGTGAGATGGTGCTGTCATCTTGGTTTGTCTGTGTTTTATCTGTTGCGCTTTTGTCTTTGAATTATCCTCTATAGAAAATATAAAAACAACAATCTGTACAAACTATCATGGCAATCCATCTAGTTGTTATTGAGATATTTCAGTTTGGACCGAACTTGATATAAACGCAGGTGGAAAAAGTAACATTTTCAAACAATTTAAACTGTAACTCTGTGTTTAAGCAAAGTTCGTACTTACAAAACGACTAGAGTTGTTATTGCGGACGGTCTTGGCATTACCAAAAGCTTCCAGCAGAGGATTTGACTGTAGGATGATGTCTTTTACATGCTGCAACACACACACAAACACACACACACACACACACAAAGACACAGTGGCAGTGAGGCGCAACAGAAATACCTCCACAGCACGCTGCAAGAAGTTTAAAGGTGTCTTGAGTCATTTCGTGCTGTCTCTACCTGAACTTTAGATCCTCCTCCAGATACTTTGGAAATGTAACCCATGATGTATTTGGCAGCCACTGTCTTTCCAGCACCGCTCTCACCGCTACCACAGCGCCACAACACCATGAAAAATAGGACACAAAACAACATAATATTACTTAGACTTCACTTGCACGACAACACATGCTGCATTATGAAATAACGCAACACAACCAACACCAAACAGAACCCACGCACACGTCTTATTTTGCTATAAATGCTGAGAAGAAAAACACAGCTGTTGTGATCACCTAATGATGACACACTGATTCTCTCCATCAATCATCATGTTTCTATACATGTTATCAGTCAAGGCGTAGATGTGGGGCGGATTCTCATATTGGGCCTGCAGAGACAAATAGAGAGAAAGAGATGTGGTGATCAGTTCAGGCTGATGGAGTATTGCTGATAACGTGCTGACGGGTTTTACTCACAGCTCCTTGGTAAAGTTCGATCTCTCTGTCAGTGAAATAGGGCATCTGCTTGAACGGGTTAACTGATATCAATACAGGGCCGATGTACGTCTGAGCGGTGCAGTTCAGGAGCGGGATGGAAAACTCACACATACAATTCATACTGAGGATGACATGAAGGTTTGTACCAATTGTCATGGCAAGCCATCCAATAGTTGTCATTTCACTCCAAACCACAAACGTGAACCTTGTGGTGGCGCTAGAGGAAAAGTCAGAGGATCTCCAAAGTCAGTAGGATTCACCCTCCACCCAATGAGTGTTGGGATATTTCAGTCTGAACCAAAGTAGTGGAGCGACTGACAGCTCGACACCGTGACCTTAGTATTTCTAGAAGTTTGTGCAGCGGCCCAGGCCATTATATGACACTGAAACAGACTATACTTCCTGATTTCTGTGATAAAAGAACTGCCTTAAAAGTCAGAGCCTGCTATAAAAAAAGAGTAACACCAACCACAGGGATCCATCACGTAGCAGTTGTTTTACCCAAACAGGGAAATGGCTAATTAGTAGTTAATGATTACTTTATATTATCAACTAACAATCCAGACAATTTATGGGACTTATTGCTGCAGGGAAGTTTTTGCTTGAGGTGACGTCAGCTGCGTGTGGATTTGAATTTTCTTTCTTCGCTCTAAATACGGGTTTGACGCTCAGCTGTGCTCCGAGAAGACGGAAGTGAGTAGTTGAGTCACACAGTGAAGACAAAAGAGGAAGAGTGAATTCATTATATTTATGGCCTTATATGTTTACTTGACTGCATGTTTGTGCATGTATTTTTATGTGGGGATGAATGATGAGTGTGACAGGAAAAGACGGAAGGAACACCAATGCTCCATATTTCACCAAATTGAGATGACATTCTCTTTAATCTCTCAATTTTCTGGTGCTTTTGAGTGCTAAAAAGGTAAAGGTAGATGCCAGGGTCCTGATATCAGACTTGATATCATTCACATTACTGACACATAATGGCTGAACTTCCTGTCCCACAGTCATTATGACTTCCTGGCCACAAGTATCTAAATAAACAAGACTCTAAATGTGTTTGTATGCCAGTTAGCATTCAGTTTAGCTGTTGCTAATCATCCTACTGTCCATGAAGTCACATGTTTGATATCAATATTTCAACGTCAGCATGTAGGATACAAAGATGTAGTCGTCCATGTATCTTTTCTTGAGGTTTTCTACAATGGCGTCCTCTGTGATCTTGGACAGCAGGACCATGTCGTCCACCCCGCTTTGCTTCACATTTTGACTCTGCCAGTGGTATTTTGCCTGAATCACACACAAAAGGGAGAAAGAAAGACATTGGATATGTACTTGAGATGTTGCTCGTTAGGCTGCATAATTTACTCATGGGTTTATTCGTCATGAGGAGTATGCCTACAGGTTTGTTTTACCAACTCGGGGCCAAGACTTTGAAAGACAGCAATTTACTGTGAAGCTCAAACGAAAACTGCTATTATGAATCTATTGTTTGAACTCTGGTTTGATTTTGATTATTTGTTCTTAAATCTGTGTCTTAAAGTTGCCCAACTTTAATGTGGCTTTATGTTCTAGTACACATTAAAAAAAAAAAGCTCTTTAAATGAATGGAACTGAAGTGTGTAAGAGAGAGAAAGAAAGAAATATAGAAAAGGAAAGAAAACTGAGCATTGAAGACAGCTGGGTACTTTGAGGTCAAGAATGTAACCCACTGTGGTTGTCATTACAGGAAGCTGGGGCTGGTTTCCAAGCAACTGGGGTCACAAATGGGGTGAGCTCATTTACTAACTTGGACATTTCAGAGAAGCAACACCAGACCTTGTGATCCGCCCGGTCTACCTGATCATAACAACATGAAGAAACAATGACGACTTTGACTTAATGACTGTTGTGAAATGGTCTGTGGTTCTGTTTTTAAGAGGGCGTCCGACAGAACGTAGTTTTCTGTTTTCCTTCCTAGAAGACCCTGAGTTGAACACCTATGTCTTGGTTTTCCCTAAAAGATGCTGGTCTTTTTGATGGGTGAAGTCTTCACCGTGCTGCTCATTTGCACTGTGGTTGGGCTGTGGTCTGGTGCCTCACACCTCGTTTACTGCTTCACAGGGAGAAGCTTGCATGTTTGCATGCTGTGGCTCCAACCAAAAAAAGAAAAATCATCCCATGATACTATAAAGGAAAGAGCTTTAAACAACCGTTTCATTTTAGCACAGGTGTTGTTAGCATCGTAGCCATCCAACATCAACAATCATCATCACCATCATCATCTTTTGTAATTATTTTGTTATATTCTGCACCAAACCCAATTGAAACCATTCAATGAACCACAACTCTCTTCATAAAAATACTTTTTCTTGAATGATTATAAAAAAGATAAGATCTTTAATTCTGCCGGACACATCACAAAAAAATCGTGTTGTGCAGCAAAGTAGAGAATTTATTTTAAATTCTAGTGGAGATCCTTACGCTTCCAGAGATACCAAATATGTCAGACTAAGTTTTAGGGAAATGTAAACAAAAGATGCAATAAAAGATACACAAATATATTATTTCATTATAAAAACAAGCTAAATAGTTGCCTAAAACAGCTGGGCACTGTAGTTTTTAGTAAATGTTACTCAACATAATTGTGTCTTTGCTGAGGATTACTTTCAGCTGTTGATTAATACATATTTGTGCCCAATGTTCATGTTAATGGAGGAACATGTTCACCCAGTGCAACAGAGTGGATCGTTGCTGTGATACTTCATTGGTAGGATCAATTCAGGATTTTTCATGGAATTTTTTGACAATAAGAAAAATATCAGCAGACTTATACTTTAACTAGACCAACAACAACACATAAAGTAGATTTTCACATTTGGTCAGGTTGTGCAGCAAAATAAAGAGCAAACTGTCCTTCTTGTGTCCATTTCATTTGAACTCAAACAGTGTAACTCTTAACAACACGAGGTGGTCCACGTGTAAGAAAGTTGTTGAAACCTCTCCCCTCACCCCTGAGGGAAAAGGGATCACTAGCTGAACAATGTCTTCTCATGTTATGACAGAAATGTGAAGGGCCGCATGTTACAGCTTATTTGCATTTTACACTTCTGGTCTGTTTGTGTTCATTCGCCCTAAACAGCCAACTGTACATATGTTAGTTGTAAGCTAGCAACGGACACACCATCTGTGTGTTTGTGTTCAGTTCAGCCTCTGACTGAACTCAACTCTCTCCTTTCCCCTCGTGTCTCTGTACGTCTGAGCAGCAGATTCATAAGCTCCTGCATACGAGATCATTTTACTCTCAAGTTGGACTTTGTTTGCTATCGTGGACCTGATTCTGGGACCAGAGGGTGTCTACCACTCACCTATTTATCCAAGGATCATTGGTATTTAAACATAAAGGTAATCGTACCTGCACTGAGCATCAGATCCTGCAACAAAACTCTGCTGAGAGTTTCCAAATCTGGATTTAAAACCGTGATTGCCGCCAATCTCTGGAACAGTCTTTCTGTTGAAATTCATCATCTACCTCAGTGACGTCCTTTGAACTTCTGCTTTAAACTTTCTGCGTCTCTGTGTGTCGGTTTTGTGGACTTCAAATTTAACCAAAGGTGTTCAGGATCAAATTATTACACAAGCAACAGAAAGTTAACTGCAGGGACCTTGATTCATGACTCGTGGACTGTGACATATGTGAAAAAAAGTCACTTATACCTGCAGGAAAAAAAGTTTCTGATATTTTGCAGGATGCACTGGCGTCACTGTGAACAGTTTATATTGAGAAACACTTTATACTCTACAAGAGTCACTAGAGACTCGCTGCTGTTCAGTTAAAAATCCAAATATCTGATGCCTTGAGAACCGCAAACAAAATGCCAGTCACTTCTGTCGTTTTGTGGTTTTGGCAGAAGTGACAAGAGCCCAGGTCTCAAAACCTCACTGCATCATTAAACCGGAACTCTCTGCACAGTTTCTGTGAAGAGCGAGCTGACCCTTTAAAGCGCTCCTCGGCAGTTATTTCTGTCTGAGACGCTGCCTCTGTCACTTCACTGTGAGCAGTCGAATTTAAATGGACAGTTGTGTCTTTCTTTCTCTACACCTTTGTCTGACACATCTAAAACATAACATGTATTTAAGATAAGAGTAATAACACTGGCAATTAAATGTGTCTGCACATTTTAGAGATCTTCACCCTTAAATCTACTCGTTTGCATACATTTAAGAGGTTTTGAGTTTGGATGTGTGAAGAGTGCCACTCTCAGTGTGAGGAGGAAGTGTTGTGAAAGAAACTACAGGCCTCTCCTGTAGTCCACTTCCCCCTCTGACTCCTCATCACCTCTTGTGAAACCCTATAAACTTTGTACATGCTACCGGTTCTCTTCCTGCAACTCCCCCCGCCTCCAACCTGCCGAAGCAAGCTGAGTGCACCAAACACTATGAGAGATAAATCTTGTAAACTGAGTTTACAGAACAGCTCAATAATTTCATTGCATATACAAGATAATGTATTTTTTGTGGTTATTTTAACATTTTGTGTCGATTTCTGGTCCTGTTTAACATTTGACACAGATTTCATAAAGTACAAATCTGCCTTGATCTCGTCACAATGAAAGGGCTTTTCCTGAAAAAGAGGAAACTCGCTCTCCTGCTGCTGTGAAGGAAGATGAATTTCCCTGAAGAGCTGGCCTTTTAAGAAACGCGATCACATCCATCAATATGTCAAAACTCACTTTAAAGCTTGACACCTCTTATGGCTTGTCAAATTGAAACTACTGAAAAGAAATGCAGTTCATTTTGAGCTGTTGTCACTTTTACAAACAGAAAACTCTTTAACCATTTTTAGAAACAAAGCACCAAGAGTCAAACTGTGTGAGACCACCTTAAATCTATGTGAAAGAGAAAACACACAGCCATAGTTTTAGGAGTGTACACACATGTTCCAGCTGTCTGAAGGTGTGTGAGAGAGCAAATGAAGGTGTGGTATCCTACCATTGTCCCAGCGGTCCTCTCCTCATCAGGTGTCGACTGTCCAGAGGGTGTGTGTGTTTGTGTGTGTCGTTAAAAATCCACAGGTTGACCTCGTCAGACTGCAGCCATCACACAGCAGGACGGTCAACAGCCAACAGCAGCCTGCGACCAACAAGACATCCACTGCAACATTCAAAAACCTACTTCCTCATACTCCCACAGATACCGTGTGTGAAACAAGAACTGCACACGCACAGTGGTGCACACATTCACCAGGCAAAGTTAAGCAGCTATTTCTGTATTTCTGTCATATTCTAAGTCATCAGAGCGAGGACGAAAAAAATGACAGTGTCAGTAGATCCAAAAGGTTAACGGCACAATTTGTCAATCCGATTCATCTTTCCTGCAGCCGACAAGTGTTGATGGGAACAACTGCAAGGGCATAATTATCTTCAATCTATTGCCAAATGATTGTGTTGCAGTGGTAAGCTGCCAGCTCCACCCAGGCTGTGGTTACTTCATGTCATGTTTGTGTCATCAGAGAGGCTGCTGCTTCCAACGCCCATAATAACTGATGCAGGTTCACACAGAGGTGGAGTGCTTGGCGTACTGGGAGCGTGTGGAGGTGTCAAAGCTGTGTTTTATGTCATACTGAGCAACGTTGTTTTCAAGTACCTGCACAGCAGACCTAGAGCAATGTGGATGTGGTCTTGTGCGTGAAGGGGCGGGGTTTAGAAATGTGTTAAGACTCACACTTAAAGCCTTGGTTCTTGGCAATAGTAAATCCCACATTATTTACAGTTACAATGTGTATTACCAAATGAACAACTTTAAATATTGTAATATGTAATCACATCCATAAATAGCTATTTTTAACTCCAAATATACATGTAAAAGCCCCCCCACCCCCCCTTCATATGACAAAGACCCCCAAAAAGAGAAACAATGCAACTTTTACATAATTTATAGTCCATTCAGACGACAGGAACAAACTGTTGCTTCACTTTTTCCAGGAAGTCTGTCAGATCCAGAAATAGATGACCATCACTGGTGATCTCAACCCCTGTCTGGGTGCTATTTTAGCACAGGTACAGTCAGATGTTTGTAGTGATACAAATAAAGTACACCACGTAGATTAAGGAGGCTGAACGACCAAATCAGATTTCTTAGAATCAACAATGCACCATGTTTAATCAATTTAATATTTCCTTTTAAAAAGATGTACATGGGGGACAAATGGATTCATCTTCTATAGTATTTAAAACATACAGTACATGTCACGTTATAATTAGCATGTGAAAAACAAAACAACAATTACCGGTACTGTCCCTCTTGTTTACTCAGATAAAGCAGGCTCACTACTCAGTGTGAACCTTTATTATAGGCACAGGTAGATACAGAGAAAAAGAAATGCCTTTCAGACACTGAAACAGGAAATATCTCAGTTGTTCTTTGAAATATCTCCTGAAACCGTGCATGTGCACGTAAAAAAGTAAAAAATTGTATTTGTCCTGTTTAAACAGCGGTGATGAGTTAGCTCTGAGGAAAAACAACTGAACTGAGTATTTAAATGAAATATTCCTAATGTTTCTGTTTCCATGGATGGATTAGCAGATATATTGAGACCCTATGCACAATCTGATAGTTCAGAATTTGGTTAAATGCCCCCAAAACGTTTGTTATGGTGTTCCCAAATGTTATTATTATTCCAAAATTGTTAAAATGCCAATATTTTGCATAGTTCCTTTCAGAAATTGTTACGGTATTTGACATAATCCTAAAATTTGCACTGTGAGCTGCATTTGGGGGTTTTGGTTGCACTATTGGCCAACCAAGTCAGGGAGTGTAAATAAAAAGCTTAAATTATGATAAACATGAAAAAAGCATCACCTCAGGCCAGCTCTGCAGATTGGTATTATTACAAAAAGGCTCAAAATTGGTTTCTAAATAATTAAAAGCAACAATAGTTAAAATGATAACTCCGAAACAACGACAACAACAGTAAACTAATAGCACCAATACAAACCAAAGCACCGCAAGAAAAAACAACAACATTGCAGCTAATCCCCATAAAGATACACTGTAGCTTCCTCTCTTTACAATGAGTATGTGTACGTGACATTTATGTGACAGTTAGTGTAACACAGAGTTGTTTTCAGCGGTGACCAGCGTGAACATGTGAGAAGCGTCCGACCACAGCAGAGATCAGAGCACAGTGGACGTCACAGTGATGACGGAGCCTCTGAGGCAGCATTTCTAAAAGAAAAACGTCTGAAACTGCTTTTTCCAAAGAAACGGCAGTAAAAATCTTTGTACTACACACATTTGAGTGAGGTGACACACTTCCTTTTGGGTCACATAATTACATCATAATCTTTAACAGGAAAAAAGCTGACATTGTATTAATACAATGTGCATTAATAAATAATTTGTTTTTGAGAATTCGGCACCCATTTATACACCGAGGGGTTCATTAAAGCAGCTATCGAGATTTTTATTAGAACAATGAATCAACTGACGACGTGAAAAAAGGTGACGATGTGAAAGGGGTCGCTCGTGGTGATGAACCTACAAAGAATTATAACCTGAATCTGCAGCCCCGCTCGGCTTTACAGAGCTTTAGAACGAGTTTCCGCTCATTGTTTAGCCGTCTGATCACTTCACTGTTTTGGTTTACTTCTACCGCTCTCTTAGTTTAGTTTTTGGGAAGCAGCATCTAGCTTGTCTTCAGTTAAAGCAGCATCAACCAGCAGACAGACACGGTTAGTGACTAGCCACCATAGTGGAGCATTAAGCAGCTAAATAGCCACATATTTCCCTCAAAATGTGAGTAAATATTAGATCAGGTGGCCAAAAACAACTCCGTAACTGCTACTGCAAAAGCAACTGTTTGCTCTCAAGTTCAACAAATCAACCCTTGTGCCACCTTGCCGGGTCATATTGACCCAGTGGCCCATTGTCTTGACCAAGTGTCTTCTCCACAGGGTAGCACAAGGGTTAAATGGTGATGATATGTCAGTGATGTGTCCACAACTCACTCACAATCTCCCTCCGTCACCCCCCAGCCCAAAACAAAATCAGTTATTGCAGGTTTAATATCGTCACCCTGGAAGTTTAAAAACACTTGCAGAAATCTTCGGATCTGTGTCACAAAGAAATCTGATATTTTATAGGTGTGTAAATCCATCCTCATAAAACGCTCCTCCCAGCCTGTTCCTGCTGGCAGAGCTGACTCACTGCGTCTCACTGTGCTCTGATTTACCACTCAGTAAAAGTTACTGGCACTTTCGAATGAGTGGTAACGTGGCAAAAATAAACCCACCCAAAAGAATGAACAGCAAAGCCAGATAATGACACTGAGTTGAGCCGTTAAAACGTCCTTTTTGAAGACTTTATGCACAGTCCGCAGCCACAACACAAAATCACATCCTATAATGGGAAAATGTCCCGGTGAGTCAGCACTGGCTTTGCTCACATTGCTAAGGCAGTGTCTCTACGTGTTTTACTGTAGAGGTGATAAGCAAACTAACCAAAATAGCAAAACTATGGCAGGTTCACTGCAGTGAGACCTTTATAGCTTCCAGAGACATCAAGTGAAATCACATCAAGACAAACATAAAATACACGAGTCCTCTGACTGCTGACACGTTGTGCAAATCAAACTCTGCTCATACTTCAGCTGAATAACAGCGAGGACTTGATGAATACGTTGATACGGGACAAAGCCATGGCATAAAACAATGTGGTCAAGTGAGAACTATTAGATAACACTGAAAATAATCTTTCATTTAATAGCATAACATATTCCTTTTCGTGAGCAAAGATATCTGGAAAATATAATTTTCTTTACAAAGTGGATTTAAAAAAAATTCATAACTAAGCAAATATCACCTGTTAACATACAGGTGTAGGAGAGTACTGCGACCAGCCCTGCGGCCAAAGTGAAATATAGTAGCACCAAAAATATTACAACAGAGGGATCAGAAAGACCGAGAGAGAGGGTTCATCTTTAAAGACGATGGAGGGAAGTTAGTCTCTCCGTCTCTCCAGGTTTCAGCAGCCCTCCCTCCAGTGGAATGTAAAACTCAGCTCGGCCCGGAGAGGCGTCTGGTTTGGGCTGGATTCTGGTTGGAAACAGGTCCCTCTTTGCAGGTGACCTACAGCGTCCCAGTTAGATCTCACACTCCTCTGATTGAGGTAGTGTGAGGGCTGCTGTTACAAGGCTCAGTGGGAGGGTTTTTCTTTCTGTGAGTGTGTACAGGACCCAAACGATGGATGCTGTGAGCTTCGTGGTGTCCCGGTCAGTGTCCCTGGCAGGTCTTGCAGCACATTTGCCTGAAATATGGCCGGCTGCAGAACTTGAACCTGAGCACCAGGGGGCAGTAGGCCACAGTGTTCACATCTTTACACTCTGCAGGAAAGACAAACATGAAATAGCTAAATTACAGATCTTTAAGAAACAGTGCACGACGTCAATGAAATAATATCATCCCTTTTATTGTTCAAAGACATGTACTATTTAAATGGATTGGCATATCCTCCGACATTTGGTCTGTGGATTAAATAATTGAATTATCGATGCTTAAAACACATTAATTTGTATATGAACATTACATTTGAGTTAATTACAACTGTAAACAATGAAAACAGGCTACCTCACAAATGAGTCACTAATATCTGATTACACAGACACCTTTCACAAGCTACACTGGCAGCGCAGACCTGTATTTACTACATTTTGAGTCTAGGGTTAGAATTTTTTTAATGACATTTGATTTGATGACACCCAGTAAGTGAAAGCCTCAGAAATTAACATTTTAAAACAAATTAGAAGATTTTAAAATCAGATCCTTTATTGGAGCATGACATTTGGCATGTTGTTCAAATGCAACTTCTAACAGGGAGATCCTTCTGCATGTTATTTCTATAAACACGATGAGGAGCAGTGTGTGAACTTTGGCCTCTGACCTTCGGGGTTGTCTGTACTGACAGGTAGACTGAGGTCACATTTGCTCTTGCACTGCTGCATGGCTGCTGGTCGCTGATGTTCCAGACACTCAATGGACGGCTGGTCGGTGTGGGTCAGACACTGCACCGAACGCATTTCCTGACCCAGACCACACTTGGCAGAACACTAGGACACAGAAGCACACATAAGATACAAATATGTGAACTGGGGATTGTACTGCGATATATTTTGTATTGTGCAAAACAGACACTTAGTTGTATAAAAATAAGCCACAACAACCGTGAATAGGATCAAGAATAAACCAAAATCCTGTCTTACCTCTCCCCAGGGACCCATCACCCAGTGAGGGGGAGGGCAGCGTTGCAGGTTACAGCGTACCCTGGAGGTGGGCCGGCCATGTTTGGGGCACTTGGACTCCGGCAGCGTGTCACCGCTCTCTCCGCTCTTACACAAGACCACACGGTGCCTGTAGCCAGGACCACAGCTGGGCGTACACTGCGCACAGAAAGAAGGGGGAAAAAAAGAAAAAACATAGATGGGAGGGTGCAGCAGGGGGTCACTGCGGTCATGTGCATGCAAAAAGAAATCTTCTTAATCCACTCTGCAGAGGGCAGCAGCTGTGTAAAAAACAGAGCCTGCTAAGTTCCTGTAAATCAGCTGGAAATAATTCAAAAGTGTGTGCACTTTTCTGTGCATTACAACACACAAGACGTCACAGAAAAGTTGAACATTGCAGCACTTCTGACACCATTTAATTTGGTTTCAATACATTCTGAACTGTGAGAAGACTTGATGATGGCCTGTCTGCACAGACGGTAAAGACTCCCACAGACTCCTCAACGGTCAGAATTAGAAATAGGTCCCACATTCCCACATGACAACTGTAACAATATGTATTCACGACTGCAAAAACATGTTCAGTGTGATGTATCTGTCTGCTCCGTGTCTCTGTTGTGTATTTCATGGTTAAGGTACTCTTCCTTTCTTCCTTTCTTCTGGCATATGTTTGGGTTTCTTAGGTTCAACTGGAAAATAAACTGTTACTTAATCTGAGAGGAATTCTGCAAGTATTGGTTCAAATTCAGCCATGAGTTGCTCAAAAAACACAGCAGGACTTCATGCAGACCACGTGCGTCTGACGTCTGCCTACCTCTGACCAGTCCAGCGCCAGCCATTCAGGGGGGCAGCTGTGGTTGCTGCAGGGCTCAGTGAGAGAGGGCCGTAGAGGGGTACAGGCTGAGTCGTCCAGGACCTTCTCCTCTGTTGCAGAGATCCTCCGTTTACACAACACCCCCCGTGTGCGCAGCCCGCCGTTGCAGCTGCGGCTGCACTCCGACCACTCTCCTGTCCACCAGCTAGAGGCAGAGAAGCATTTAATTTCCTCGTTTGCATTGCATGATGTAGTGTGAACACACTAGGATATTTAAAAGGAGATTACACTGTACACATAGAATCAGAGGGAGGAATAGTTGTGCATATACGGAAAGCACACCAACACGCATACAACATTTGTAAACAAAGTGCACATACATATAGAGTAATGCAAATATACAGCCTTACAATCAAAATGCACACAAGCGCATACGTGCACAAAAAGCAAAGACTTTATAAAGACAACAATTTGTAATGAATAAATGTGAATGTGCCTAAAGATGAATCATACAGTATGCACAGGAAATCAGACATAACCTGAAATAATTTTATAATTACGACTATCAAAGTGTTATGGAAATGCTACGTCATTAAACAGGTACTGCAGACAACCGACAGCTAACATCACTGTAAAACTGCAAACTAAAACTAACTTGGCTACAAATGTATAAATACTAACATTTTATCTAGAAGTACAGAGAATATTGTAAGTAAAGATTCGCCAAATCTGTCTGACATGGCGATTATTGACCGATGGTATAAGTGAGATAAAAGGCTAAATGAGGAAAGAAAAAAGGCACTCGCATACAACAAGAAAGCTTCAAAATCATCAAGAAATACAATTACTCACCTCGGGGAGCACGGCTCAGTGTTGCAGGATCTTCTTTTCTCTTTGGGTTTGTTCTTCTTGTCACAAAAGTGGTTGTAGACGACTGAATGATCGGTCTGCTTCTTACACACCACCTGCTGAATCTGCGCACCTGACCACAGGTGAGACAACACGAGACAAACATATAAAAGGGCATTATAAGGGGCCACAGATACATCAGGATTCATTCTCCATGTTAGTTAGTATGAACCCTGTTAATACATGAAACCTGCCACATTGCTGATATTGATTATCTGGGTAAGAAGCTCAACATGTGTTGCGTCTGTTTCCAAGGACAATGCTCATTGGATCAACAGAAACTAAGTACTGTAAATGAGCCAGTGTGAGCCTAACAGGGGCCCTTAAAATAGAATAAAGTTGTTTCTACCTCCAGCACAGAGAGCGGAGCAGCGTGACCAGGAGATGTAATGCCAGGCAAAGCCACTCAGAGGATCCCTGTTTATTGGGGGGTTAAAACGATAGTGGATCCCTGGGTTCTCCTCCCTCACCAGCACCTAAACATACACACAACCAAATGTTTAACACTACACAATGATGAAGCTTTTTGGACACTCCTTTTGAAGGCCTCTTTTGGGGGTTATTTCCATTGTTACCATGACAATCAGGGTTGTGTTTGTTGGCCCCAGAGCTTCAAGAGTTTCTGGTCCGTCAGTGGGCCGCCTGTAGTGGAAGGTGGTACCGGCAACATTAAACCTGCGCGGCGTGTCAATGGTCAGCTTCCCATTGATAAAGTACTGGTCCCCTTTACTCTTCAACACTGGGACACAGAGGAGAAGGAGGAAAATGATGAAGGAAGTATTTAGGATACTGTAGCTAGCACATTCAATGGAAGTAGGAAACAGTTATCCTGCTTCTGTAACTTCCGTAGTTACATGTTGCATCTTGTTGTCTGGCAAGCTTGTCACCAATACATCCAAACCCAGCTGCGGCTATTAGTCACGTATTAGCTCTAATACACAGGCTAACTGCTCATTACTATACAAAACATTAGCATTAATGATCATCTTACCAAGGTAGTTGAGGGAGATGTTAAGTTCCTGTATGTGGATGAACACTGATCCTTTAGGAATTCTGACCACCTCTTCATAACCTGAGACACACACAGACCCACACAAAGTCATAAAATGAAAGCAGGGTGAAGGAGGTTGATTCACTGGGGGTCAGGGGAAGTGATCCATAAGTACTGTTTAGATCTGTGGGACGTCGATGGACTAAGCAGAGGCTTCAGATTCCAGCTGCATTCCTGGGCAGCCGACCTCAGCTGCCCTGCTCGGCTCTTTGCTAGAGAGCAAGAGAACTATGCCAAGAGCCGGCTTCTTCTTCTTCTTCTTTTGGTCTCTTGCCTACTTCCTTTGTTACTCTCATCTCACCTTTGCCCCGCCTCGCTCTGCTTTTCTCTGCTGTGCTCTGCTGTCCAGCCAGCAGGCCAGCCACTGCAGCCCTGTAAATAACTTCAGCCTCACTAGAGGAAGCAGGAATAAAAAATGAAGGAATGAAATAATTCCTTCCAGCGCTTTGACCACAAGAGGAAAGGAGAGGTTTGGCTTGTGACCTCTCCGTGGAGCTCTGAGAAGTGGGACTGACCCGGTTCTGGGTTTCTAGATGGAGGCGTGGAAGATTCCAAGGACAGAGTTTGAGGTGTTTTGAGACAGACACAGAAGAAGTGCGAGGAAAGTGCGTTCTTCTGTTAACAATCAGGGACCTGTGTGGTAAACGGCTCTTGACACTTCAGTGACCCCTCACCGCCTACCAGAGCCACAGGCCTGACAGATAGAAAGAGACTTAAAGGAACATTATTGCTTCTAAGTGGAGAGCACAGAGCAAGAATAAAGTAACACAATAACCTCATCTGTCACTTTTCTGTGCTGTAAGGAACTCCATTAGTCATGTCTTTTCTTGTTTTTGCAGTTTTACAGTTGGCTTAACCCCAAATTATGTTTAAATCACACGAGCAGAGAGGAGAAGCGCTGGCTAAAAGCTTTAGGAGTTCAGAGAAATCAAAAGCTTGTTGTAGACATGACAGTGTGATTCTGACGCCTTCCCAGAAGTTGTTAAAGCAGCAAGTTACCGCCAATGGTTTTCAAATGAGGTGTAAAACAATCACACATGGGTGTGATGTTCAGTGTCCACAAACCTTTAACCATATACTGCACATTTTGGTAACAAAACCAAACAGATGCAGATTATATGTTGTATATGTAAAAAAAGCATAAACTCTATAAATTACATCATTAGCCAACTACTGCAATGCATGCTGGGCAGCTCATTAAAGCAATATTCCACAGTTTTTACACTTGAAGATCAGTTTGTGTGTCACCAGGAGTGAAAACACATGCAAAATGTCTTCTGTGGCTTTGGAGGGAAGTTTTCTAAAATCGGAGAAAATAACCTTGATGATGGTGCCTCTGTTTAGACTTTAGACGACACCATTTTAACACAAAGTCTGTGTTA
>JAVQJD010073915.1:0-22479 GCA_036023655.1 Nannoperca australis | reverse complement strand
GATCATTGGGTCTTTGTGTGTGTGGAAGTTGGTCTCGACGTGCTCCATGCAATAGAGTACCCTGAGATAACTTTGTTATGATATGGCGCTGTATAAATAAAATTGAATTGAATTTGGTCAAATACATTTTGGTGAAATATTTCAACAACTATCAGATGGATTGCCATGATATTTTGTGCAAACATTCATGCTCCCCAGAGGATGAATCCTAATGACTTTGGTGATCCCCTGACCTTTCCTCTAATGCCACCATAAGATTAACATTCATGCTTTTCAGTGAAATATCTGGATAGCTGTTGGATGGATTGTCATGAAATTTGGTACAGATATTCATGTCCCTCCCTCTCTATCAGGTCAACATTTTAATATAACCAATACTTTGGTTTGTGACAAAACAAATCTCTTCTTTACTTTGTGTTTAGTGAAATTACCAAATGTTAGCTAACTCATTAAACTTAGATGGTGAACATGGTCAACTTAGCAGGTATAATACCAGGTATAATATCTGATCAAAGCATGGCTGTACCTACATTTTAGTCTTGTTTAATGGCTAATGGTTGCTTACATCCATATTAACTGTCCTCTTCTGTTTTTTAAGCTGTAAAGTACTATGATACACTTGGAGGAAGAATAAGAGTTCGAAACAGTCTTCAAAGAACAAAGATGACACATCTGTGTTCGAGTGTGGGTGCAAAGGCAATGCATGGGATGTAGCATTAATCATACTGAGACCACTGCTGGCTATGCCAGTGATTCTGCTTCAAGAGTTGTCCTGTTGATTGTTGTACTTAAAAACAATCAAACAAACTAAGTAATATAAAAATCAGTTAGATTAAGCTGTTCCTAAGTGTTCATTGCTGTTTTACAAGACATATCAATCATTTTGGGAGTGAAAGCAGGTTCCAGTTCTGTGTTTTGAATTTTTGATGGTGGGCAGGGCTGACCTTTGGTTTACATTTGGATCAGAGACTGGGACTTTAAATTATTGATGTATTAACCTGTATGCAGCTTTTTAATGTTGTCTGGGTGGTGCTAAAGTCAAACTATCTTAAATTATGTATTTACAACAATTTACAACAATTTATTTACAACCTCGTAATATGTTTTGCATAAAAACTGTTAATCTACATGTAAAGATGAACCAACTAAGGTAATAAAGAAATACATAATATATATAATATAGTATATGATGGAAATAATCATGTATGGTAACAGCCCCTCAAAAGTGCATTATTGAGTATCACACTGAACACATCACATCCAATGTGATGAATTCCCAATTCCAAGATGAACAAAACAGACTGTCCACTGGATGTGTAAACAATACTTCATCCACTTTTAGTGGGATGTTTTGAGATATTCACCTTCTTGACTGAACCTCCCACACACTGTACCGCCACACTCGTGTTTGTCGTAGAAAGTTCGGACAGATTATCCACCCGTCATTTTTGATGTGAAAATATTTGATCTTGGCTCACCTCTCGGAGCTGTTTGACCAGAAATGTTGTTATTATGATCTCATATAAAACAAAATCACTGAGGCTTTGATGAGAAACAATGACGTATAAAAGCCTACAGTAAACAAGGTTTGTGGCACTGCTGGCTTCACAATTTCAATGCAATACAAGAAAACAAAGACAAGGAAAGAAAAAAGGAAAAGAAAGATAATGAGAGAAAGTCTCTAAGGATTAAATACTTAATAAAAGAGAGATCAATTAGGAAGCACAGGCAAAATACAAGGTGTTTTCAATGTTCTACATGTCACATTCACCTATACTTTTTAATGCATTGATTCATTAACTCACATAATGTATTATATAAATTAAATTTCAGTGATTGGAGAAGGTGTCAGTGGAAGCCGCTTTTGCTGCGTTGCACTGAAGGTTGCATGCAAATATCAGTGCACTGACTCTACCAGTCTGTAGAGTCCATGTTCAGCTCGTGCTCGTGTGATATAGATAGAGGTTGTACTTAGTGAATGAATAATACCCAGCATGTTGTTTACCATGTACTGTGTACCTTGTAAACAAAACATGAAGGTTTATTGTTTAAAAAAGAAACATTTTGACTAGTTGTAAACAAGCACATGAAAACACACCCTCTTGTTCAGATACATTCCAGCTTTAACTTTTATAATTACTTCTCTGACACTCCTCTTTCCCCACCCACCCTCCACCCCCAACGTAGCAGATTAACACTGACTCAGACCACCCACCTATCAGTTAAGTCACTTTGGCCCAATTAATACCTGCCGGGTGATTTGATAAAAGTGCATAGGAGCAGAGTTTAGAAGCAAAGTGAAGCCACAAAAAGTTGTTTTTTAATCAATTTCCAATTAAAATTTCATTTTCCTGTCTGTAGGACCACCTGTAATTGAGTCAAGGTGCAGGAAGTGAGGGGCTGAGAGGCAGAGCTGGTCCTTCAGGGACCGTTCATTTCCATATAAATGAGCTGGTAAATGCAAGCAGGATTTTTGAGTTTCGTTATTGACCAAAGACGAAGACGAGTAATGAATACTTTCCTTTTTTTACTGTAGATTTATTTCTCATTTAAAAGCTGATAAAACTGTGTTTGATATTTCTTTTAAAAGGGTGGGGAGTGCAGATGGTACGTTTTGTATAACAAGCTAGTGCAGAGCAGTTACTCACCACCCCCAAGCAAACTAAAACCTTTAGTGGAAGATATGGTGAGAGTCACAATGAGCCTATGACATTTCCTCTGGGTAATTATTCACTGAAGTGAGTGTCAATACTTGTAAAAGAAAGATGCTTTCTCCTTTTCTGCTCCAGGATATTTGCTGAACAAACGTGTGTGATTTACAGCAAAAATATATTAAATATTAATTTATAAAATATTTAATAATTGAAGATTGTGATGGGAGTAAAACACAAATACAGATGCTACCGCATAGTGTGGTTTACGGGTGTTGCAGTGTGTTGCTGGTATTTACTAGTATTTATTGATCCACTCATTCTTCACTGGATGGATCAATACAGTGCATGCATGTTTAAAAAGACAGCAACCCACCATTACAAGCTACCACCAACAGATCTTTAAAAAAACAAATCTATACATTTTATTATTTTGTGGCAATGATCACTTGTTTTACATAAATTGGATATTACTAAGGGAAACTACCTGCATCATTTTGACAAAGACAATCTTCTATCACTTTCAACAAACATGTAATACCCTATTTTGCGTTAGAGTGCAGCCAATCCCAAATCATTGAAGGGCACATTGACATCTTTCCGTTACTGTTGTCAAAAGGACTGCAAATTTAAATTACACTGCATGTCTTTAATGTCATCTGCCTACTGGCTGCAGCACTGAGACCCTCAGTCAAACATATTTCCGTACTCATGCAGTTATCCGACACCATGAACATAAAGCTATATCATTGATAATGTCTGTAACCTGTTCGCAATGGTGGATTTGGAGGAGAAAGAAATTTGTTTTCTCAGTGTGGAACTACTTGACTGGTCTATAAAAGGTTGACAATAATGACCTGTGTGTCAAATGATCAAACAAAATTGAGTTTGCCTTTAAAAAACTAAATTGTATCAAAGTGAACTACAATTTGAGTCCTTCATGTTCACATCCACTGTGGAAAATGTCTCAAAAAGCGTTTTTATGCATTTTCTGTGGTAGAAAACACCATCATACACTAGTTGGAAGGCCTGAACAGACAGCAGAAAAGGTGTTTTAACCTATATCTGCATTAGAGTGAACATGGTCTCAGAGAGATACTTAAGTGGATTAATTGCAGAAATTGATTTAGAAGACATCACATCAAATTAGAGGACCATTATGGATAATTGCTCGCTTTCAGCTGCTAGTTTGGTGACAATAATGTTATAATGGATAGCTTTTATTAGGTCATTTTGTTTACGGATATACTTTATTATATTATATGCAGGGATGTTGCAATGGTTTCTTAATGTAGTGATGCTTCTCCTAATAAAGGCCTTTTCATTGACTCTTACTGTAAACATCCCTAGCTCACATTTATAAAGACTTATAAAACAGTGTCAGAAAACAAAAAATGGCATCGTGCCCCCTGCTCGTACCAAACATCAAATTTTGGCATTAGGCAACAAAAGGCAGACAGCATGACAGCAAGGACAAAAAGAGGGACAAGATCCATCAATCTGTTCCTCTTCTGCTCCTCTTTGTCTACTGAGGAACATCCCCACTGTGTTCATGCAGGGTGGCACCACTGTCTGCAGAAAAAGGATAACATTTATATTTTCTCTGTGGCATTCTTCTCTTTTTTGGCACTTTTTATGACAGTGGACATTGTAAATTACATCCATAGATGGCACTTTTTCAAATTTAAAGATAACAGAATGCCAGTATTATATATAATATTTATTTGTTCAGAGAAGTAGAAAACATATAACAATCTCCAAGTGGCCCCTGCAATTTAGGACCATTATATACCTTTATTACACATCAATGGCACCCACACAACTAGGGGTAGTTTTCTTTGTGATAAGCCCACACATAACACCGCCAGCATACCAATATTTTATTTATCAATCTAGCTAAGAGCTAAAACTTGACCTGATCTTGGTTCCAAGAACATTTAGACATTAGACAGAGATTTCTAAATCATATCAAATCTTCCATAAATCTTTTTGCTTTACTTCTTCCTGTGTTGGGATGTGTCATATTTTGCGTTTCCTTTTTTTTGTTATACAACATGACAATCCTGGTTTAGTTATAGAAAGATACCTGTGCATGTCTGGTTTTACAGCTATTTACTGCATCCAATATGTCATATCGTGGATTACAGATTGGATTTTTACATGTGTGACTTTGAGTACAGCACCACAAACTGACACAGCGAGGAGGCAATAGCCAGCTGTGACCTTGATCCAGTGTCACCATCACAGCATATTACCATACCTTATAAATCAGTTAAAGGATCACAAATCGAATGTTATGTGACACAGAGTCAAGTGCATGACAGATCTTTGGGGCAGAGCAAGGCAGGGAGCCAAGAAAAACGGAGAAATCAAAAGACAGACTTTCAAATGCTGTAAATCATGTGAAATAATAAATTTAACATGTCTAAAAATGATCAGCTAGCATGCAGTAAATATAAGCTCACTAGCTTTCAAACAGACAAAACCCACTTCCTGTGGTTCTTCCATGTGCATGCTGTGCAGCCTGCTACTGTCGAGTTCTGGTAATTTTCTTCTTTCCAATGCAAACACTTTATTTCTTCTACTTTGAGCTACAGCCCAATTAAAAATACTACCTGGTGAGATGACGGCAGGTGAAGAAGAAACCTGGTGTGGATTTTAAAGGATTGTTTTACGCAGCCGTGGCAGCAGATTGTGCCCTGCTTTGCCACACATATCCATGCCCTGACTGTGCCCTGTGTCCAAATCAAAATATTCATCTGATGCATGGTAACCAGTATTATATTGATGCCATTTCAACTCCTTAGCCCTTTTCATGTGTACGCTTCTGTGTTTAAATGCATAAAAACATCTATCATGAAACAAGGACTTCTGTGTACTGTTCCAGAGGTTGGAAAAACTTGTATCAATTATACTAGTCGTTAATTTTTTTATATTTAGATTTAAATAGTTGTGCGGTTCATCACAATTGATCTAGACTCAATGAATTTCCCATAGGTTAAACATCAATTGCTCAATTTACATAATTGTAAATTTCCTGTTTTGAGTCTTGAAGAAACATGAATAAATGTATATGTTTTATAACTGTTATTGGCCAGTTGGGAAGCAACAACAGCCTCAAGACTCTGGTGCCAAGTAATGGATAAACACGAGTTACATTTCCCGACGCTTCAAAGAGAAGATTCACAAACAGAGAATTTATTAAATAAATTTGCACTAAAAAGATGACTTGCATTTTTGTACCAGAGTTAATGTGTGTGCTGCCTGCCTGTTGAACAACGATGGCTGGGCGAAAGCTGTCCATGTTGTCGGCAGTAACACTATGTCCCAGGGGTTTGCTGGAGCAGCCATATGGCCGTGTGGTGGAACAAGTCTGTCTCTAGTCAGATCAGCCCTTCAGCACAGCCAGCGTCGGCCCAGCACAGAGGAGCTGTTACGTGGCTGATTCGGGGTTCAGTTATGGTTGGAGGATTTTTGTCAATTATGTAAGGTGGTAACAGAGAGTTACGTCATATATCTCCAAGAGTCTACATATTCTTGTATCTGTGGACCTATATCACAGATAATTGCAGCTTGTTTGTCCATTTATTATATATATATATATATATATATATATGGCCTCTTGGGGGCAGCGGAAACAAGTTGTGAACATCATCTTTTAAGTTGATTCTAAACCTGTGCTTTTAAGTATGATGGGGGCTACATTTCTTGGAGGGGTGCTTAAAGGCCCTATCCAGTGTTACGTTGTTGTGCAGCCATTTGTCTGTACAATTTCAAATGATGCTTGAGTTGTGTCTATTTTGCCTTGTGAGGATCTACAAAAGAGGGTTGTTCTAGTAGGGTGTAATGTCAGAGAGAAGGAGGAAGTCAAACTATTCAAAAGTCTGAATAGTGAGAGAAACTTAGAAACATATTACTTTGCCAATTATGTCTCATTAACAAGATGTGCCACGTGTTTGCCTCATCATTTGTAAATGTCAAGTCTTTTTAAATTGAATTTAAAAATAACCATCTTCTGATGAGTGCCATAGAGAGCTTATTTGATACCTTGATTTGGCAGATACAGAGAGCAAAATGAGTGCAATTTACTCCGAAAGTGCGAAAACTTTTTGTCTGCATTAAAGCAGTTCAATCAAGGGCACAGACCATCCATCTACTCTTGATTAGAGTGAATTACTTTAAATCAAAGAAAAAAAGAATTTAATTGGATATCAAGATAAAACATTTAAACTACTGACAGGAAAACCATCTCTTAATATTATTCATATCATGAGCGCAGATGAGTTATTGGATGTTTTGACTTGATTGGTGAATCATTGTGCCATTAAGTCAAGTAAAGACAGTATCAAACCACGCTCTGGTACTGTTTTTTTAATGGCCTGAGGCAACTGGGTTAATGTGAACACACTTTAAGGATGAATGAGTCTCACACTAATGAATAGTTGGTCTCCTGAGGGGCTTGAAAGTTTCACTTTGCCAGGAGACAGAGACGAGGCCTTTGTTTGGTGGCCTAGAAACAAGTCCCTGTGTTGGACAACAGTTGGCATAAAGAGGAGATGACGTCAACGCTGTAAACTCACAGGACTTTTCCCGTAGGGCCTGGAGGTGGGTGGAGAGGAGGTGTGAAGCCAGAGTGGCAGAAAATGAAAAGGAAACAAGGAAATTAAATGAAAGAGACAGTAATTCAAACCAAGAAATGTATTACAGCTTCTAAGCAATGGATAAAATGAAGAATCAGCAGTTGCCCAATCATCATCCAATATGTCTTATCAGTTCAACAACATGACTTCCATCCAATATTTCTCCTCCGTTGGTGTCTGGTGGTTTTCTTCTTCTAATGCTTCACATCATTTCAGAGGTGGTTAACACACAGCTTTCTTCAACTGGGATCTGAGCTCAAGTCTGTCATTGTTCACAGATGAGACATTTTCAAATAGACATACACAACCGGTTGTGAGAGCACCACCCAGTTCATTAGCAACAGCAGCTGATACATTCACAATCAATGTCTCCTATTTTGCTACACACAACTTACCCAGAAGTCAGAGCCAAAGAGAAAAGAGATTTTAGAAAGATTTTTTGTTTGGTTCAGTGGAACGTGACTAATCTTAGTCAATGAACGTTTTCATGGTGAGACTTAAAGTGTAAAGCCCTGCTATGTCTAGAGCATTACATGTATTTGAAAAATAATGTAAAGTTGGTCCTGAGTGTGTCACTGGAGGAGAGGCCACTGGGTCTTTAAAATCAAAAGGGTTTATTTCCTTGGAAGCATAAAAAAGCTCAAGTGTCCTTGATGTCTGCCTGTTATGCATACCTTGTGTGCAAATGAAACATTTTGGCCTGATGATTGTGATGGACACTCATGGCGATGTTAAAACCTTATCTTTCTTGTGCACAAGTGAATATTTTGTCCTTTGGTGACACCAGAGAAAGGGTCAGGGGTCATCATCATGCTGTGGGACGGATGTGTGTACGATCCACAACTGATTTTAGGGAAAATCACGCTAGATATAGTGACCCTGTCAGACTGACTAACACCATCCTTGGGCCACACTGCTGGCACTGCAAAAACATTATGAAAGGTTGCAGTGCTGTCAAGTGGAAAATATTGCAGGTATCCTCCTATTGGAAAACATGGTTCAGTCCAGATTTCTGCCTTGATGGCTGAAAGTCAAAAGCCAATGTGCCAGACAGGTGCTGGAATCTAGCCTCTATATGTACTGTATACTGGGAGGTGGATGAGATAACTAGGGACAGTAGAGCGGATGTAGTGATTGGATCCCAGCTGGAGCGGGAAACACAGTGAGGGCAGCTAGTGGAGATGTGTGGCATAACGAGGTCTGGACAGTTCTATAATTAGTACAGGGTGGAGGGACAGTGTGAGACTGAAGGTGTCACCACTGTAACAAGTAAGTGTAAGTGTTCCAGGCGATAAATGTTTATGAGACATTCAAAGCCTTGAAACTGCCAAGAGATTATGGAGTTCCTGTTCCAAACCTAATATGTCCAGCACGGCTAATCATGTCATAAGTTCAGAGTCCTTTGCTCTGCTGTCAAGGGTGAGTCTGAACATTGTCACCCCGCTGCCTCTACGTACATAGGACATAATTCATGAAGATATTGTATAAATTCAGCTAAAGAACCCACAAAGCCATACTGTTAGAGTGCAGTACATCAAACACATTTACAAGGAGATGACAGGATAACCAGGGCACCTGTCTGAAGTGCAGGACTGACTGACGCCATCGATACAAGCGAGCCACAGGTATACTGCAATAAAATGTCTGCTGTTATGGAAACAAGATCTGCTTTTTATTTCTCTGTACACAATATGCTGTGGGCACTGTCTAACAGCAACTTTTGAGTACTGATATCACAATAAAGCACAGCCTTTTAGAAGGATATAAACATCATAGCTACAGCCTTTTAAAACATTTCTTCTGAAACACTAAAAGTTTATCATTATTTTCAATATACAGAACAACAAAGCGGGAGTGAAAATCACTCAGAAGCTAATTGGCCATCTGAGTGGCTGAGTGATAGTCCCAGATCCCCATAGAGAAAGATATGATCAAAGGTCCTGGAAGGTCATGCCACTGGTCGCTCTGTCAATAGCCCACTCAAATCAACTCTCAGGGGACACTTTTCTTGATGTGCAGGAGCAGTGACTCATCATGACAAACAAAGGCATTCAGTAGTTGTGTCCTGTTGACAACTATAATTACATGTGCACGCTGTCAGCTCTGTGCAGCTTTCAGAGTGTGGCTTTTGATTTTGTCCTGTCTGTCTTAAGGTCTTCATGTGTTTTACAATACGTTAAATGTCTTAAGCATATACGACTTTGTTTCACAGTAAAAGACATTTTATGTACTGTTTACCGGACAAAAATCAGCCGACACTGGATAAAAATGCTGGTCGATGTGCTTTGTTCACAGTAACACACGGCACAATGCAGCTAGAATTTAGTTGCATTAGAGACACATGATGAATGTCAATATCAAGTGTAAAGCGGCCCATACTGTGTCTCAGGCCAAAATACACAGACCTCCTCAGATGCATTACTGTCCTTGGCTGGTGAGGTTGAGCATGGTGACTTTCATGAATAATTAAGCTGAATAATGGTTGTTCTTTTCAAAATGGATGTGAAATGCTCCCTCAAAAGGTTAACAGCCTCTAAATAAGGACAGATGTTTGTCATGTTTGATGCGATAGAAGCCCAGAATGGCCAACAGCAGCAGAACAACCGCTCAATTCCAGCTTGGCTTTAGTGCTATAGTTAAGTTGGTTTTCTTATTCTTCCAAATCATTCTTTACTGACTCCTCCATCTTTTCTTTTTTCTATGGCAGGAAAAACAAAAAAAAACTGAAATAGGGAAAAGGCTGACACTAAAAGAGGACTAAACTAGTCATTTCCATGTCAACATTTTTATTTCCCTATGAAGGCAGCTGTGGATGTCATGGTTTGTTTTAGCTAAATTGGTTAGCGGAATGAATATATGTCACTGTCTCATCTATACAGTACATAAACAAGGGTCTAGGGATGGCAAGGTCGGTCGGTTTGAATTTTATTTTTTTGTTGTTGTTGTTGCCATTTTTATGCCTTTATTACAGGTTCTGACAGTAGAGACATGGCATGAAATGAGAGGACGGGGACTCGAACCGGATGCTGTGATGTCTTGACAACTCTTGGATGGATTGCCATGAGATTTGGTACAGGAACTCATGTCCCCCTCAGGATGAACTGTCATAATTTCTGTGATCCCTTAACGTTTCCTCTTAATGCTCCAATACTTTGGTTTATGACCAGATTCCTGCAAAACTAAAGACATTCCCATTAGCTTTAAGTGTTCTGATGAAGTGGCATCTAGAAATCGATAATGTGAAAGAAGATGTTCAGCTCACATTCTCATTGAATCTGTCTTTAAATGTATTTCGTCTGCACCTCGAAACACACGTTAAAATGAATGGATGATAAGAGAAAATTGCAGGCTGAATGACAGACAGACAAACAGGGTCCATCACTAAGTCGTTAATCTTCGGATTGTATTGGATGAAGAGTGAATGAGACACCTACAAGCAATCAATCCTTATGTAATCTTCTCTGGCAAACCTCGTGCAGCGTCAGTCATTAAAACCTGCCTTTGTGAGTCTCCACCCACAAGTACTTGCACACACGCGCACACACACAGAAAAAAACTAAATCAAATCAGTTACACACCACACCCTTCCAAATCCTGTCCCAGGGAAATGCCGCTCGCTCCCTGGATGTCAACCTTAATTCCCTATCTGTTAAATTATTCTCTTTCTTTCACAAACAAATGAGCTCACATGCATGTATGAATACTTGTGTCCCAATCAATAGGCATTAATGCAATGAGGAAAAACACAACAATAAAGACGTCCTCAGAGAAAAGCAACAACAATCTATCACCACACTTGATCTTCAAGGCCCCATTATACTTTACAGCTTTATGGATTCCGTACTGAGTTCTATTCCCCTTCCCTGTAACTCAGTACCATCTCCCCACACTCAGGCTTGCTTTGGCAGATCAATGGCACAGTGTGATGTAAGGTTTTTAATTGAGCTGTCCTGAAGGGCGGGGGGTGTTTTAATGAGGCCAGGTCCTGTTTTCATCCTGACCTTTGAGGCTATGCCCTACAGGTGTCCATCCTCTAACTTAAAAGGACGGTATGGGCTTGTAGGGCTGTCCCAGAGGTGTCAGGCCTCACCAAGCTCATCTGCTTGGCTTGACATTTTCACCTGAATCCACTACACCCAGTAGATCTTTTTTTGATCCATTACACAGGATCTGGTGTACTTATCACCAGTGCTATCTTCCAGCAAGATGAACAGGATGTTCATGTTTGGAGGATGTACATGAAGTATACCAAGCACTTTTTCTGCTGCACCAAATGTCAGCTAAGCAATCTTTTCAGGATGTTTCCAGTCAAGTGTAGTGCATGAGTGAGTTGGTAATATAAGCAAAAGTTTAAAGCTAACCAAAGACACAACATATTACCAAAGGGAGAATAAGACAATCTATTAGCTTAGAAAGTTAAGAGACAACCAGCAGGTGTTCCTACAGTACGAGTCTCCTTGAAGCTGCTTTTAATTAATCTCTGGCCTCCAGAGCAGTTGCCTACATACACATTACACACTGCTTATGCAGCAAACATGGAGCTACACTGGTATTCATTTAGAGTCGTGTTTCAGGCCACCTGATAAATTATGTTTGCAATATGCACTAGTTTGTTACTCTACTTTGGTCTTCAGCAGCTCCTGAGATAAATGCCTGAGTATTTTGCTGCTGGATTCTTATATGTTCACCAATCACCACCCACTTAATAACTGCCCTTTGGACTGGACATATAGCATACATGCGTCTCAGATCATTTCTGCTAAGAGGCTGCCTGCTGGGGTTAGTGTGAGACCACATGGTAAATGTAAAACCAAAACAAGAGCTTAAAAAAAGGGTAAAACGCTCAGTAGAGTTGTTGGGGGTTCATTCTCAATGATTCATGATTTTGAGGAATGCCGTTCGCATTGATTATTTTATGCAATGTTATAAATACATTGATGAATCCAGATTGAAACTGTTACAGCCGATTATATATTTTTTCATCTGGTAAATATTGCTCAAAAAGAAACCAGAGAGAGAGGACATTTCACAGTGGGCCCCATGACAGGTGTAACATTAGCATATTATCTAAAAAGGCCTGTTTTCTGTAAATGCCAGGTCGGCGTCAGTATTCAGACTTCGGCTTTGAGGTGAAATTGCCCCCATCATGAGTAGGTCACCCAGTGCCGTGGGTTACTGTGGTTACATGAAAACAGTCATATAACAAAATAAGCCACATAACCAAATACCCTATATCCTGCTGGAACACATCTGTATGTGTTTGCCCTGTAGGGACTGCCTCAATAAATAATTGTCACCTGGATGTTACCTGAAAAGACAGGGAAGGTCTCACTATGGAGTGGAATGGTATGATATACATATTTAGTTTCCCTGTTATGGATTCCCCCCCATCTCTTGGATTCATGATATACAGGAAAATGTCTATTTTTATAATAAACTAAATAACTTCTTATTATTTAATGTTGTTTATTTACTATTGTATAAGAAAGACACACAATGTGAATTTGGAACACACAAATCTGCAAAAATCTCAAGAGGTTAAACAATATTTTAGTGCTGAATAGAAGTGGATTTGGTGCCAGACTGTAATGCGAGCGTCACATGAGTTTAAGTTGTGCATTACAGGAATAAATGTGGTGGGACCACAAACCTCCTGACACACGGTAGCAGGAGGAATTATACTGTGTAGAAAATAAAAGCAAACAAGAAATGATGTACACCCCTTTTTTCATCATGGTTTAACTCATACTGGTTAGAACAGACTCATATTTCATTAAAGTCTGATATCTTTTGCTGCTTTTGATCATTTAAAATTTTGAAATGGTGGCAACTCTGCCTTTCTAGCTGAGCAGATCTAATAAAGGCCCATGGTGTAGAAAGAAGTGATACCCAAACACACAAACAAGGTGTGGAATGTTGAGGTTCACCTGTAAATTGCTTTGGGGAAGTAGAGTCTGTATAAGTAGAGACAAAGGTCACAGTGCCCCCTTCCTTTTATATTCTGAATTGCTTGTTGATGCTTGTGTAAATGCTAGTACACGGTGCTTTCATTCCTCACTATGTTTACATTATTATACGTCCATGCACACATGGTGTACTGCAGTATCTTTTTATTACAGATAGTTCAGAACAGAATAACACGTTTTATTGTAAATCACAACACTTTACCCATATCTGCTTGTTTCTCTTGTATTTGCCTGAGATGAGCTTATAGATCTTGTTTGAGAAAAACTGAAAATATTCGGTCTAACACCTTGTCTGCACCGGCAGCGTAGTGAGAGCAGCATGTCGGCAGCACGGCAGCAGCTTCATGTTCAGCCACAGTACCGCTGTACACTCAGATGTCTTTTGGCAGAGCTCACAGCCCAATACACAATCAATGTAGTTATACCCGAGTCGGAAGAAAATAGACTTGAAGCATAAAACCTATGCTTGTGTGTAGACATCTGTACTGATTAAAACAGAGACGTATCTGTTCCGTCAGATGCATGAGAGACGCACAACTGAAAAAACTAAAGTGTGATTGGTGTAGAGTGCCTTTTGAACTTAGTCGGAATGAAAATAAAAAGAAAGAAAAAAACTAATTGGCACAAACTGCAGCTGACCTGCTCCCTTCTGATTTGGTGACTGAGAATAAAAAATACTTAGGACAGAATACTAAAGGTGTGATCACTTGGGCAACACTGTCAAAGCGCGTTCCTATAACGACTGTAAATACATCTTGAGCAGCACGCTTTTCTTACTTGAGAAGTCGCGTCCACAAACATTTCCTTAGATAATCACCACCAACAGTGAGACAGCAGAAGTATGCATTCAAGAACTCAAAGCCAAACCATAATATTGTTTCATTACGTTTGTAAAAATGTATGCATTCATAAAAGTGTGTGTGTGGGTGTATGTGTGTTTAGAAGTACATGTCCTGAAAGAGGTTTCGTCCCATTTCAATGTAGGCCTCCTTCTCCTGTGCAGACATCTGCTCCACCAGCTCTGGCCTCTGGCTGACCTCTCGGTATGAGAACGACCGGCCTCCCACCATCACCATCGGCTCATCCCCCACCTCGTCAAACTCATCATCATCCTCTTCCTCCTCCTTGTTGGCTCGATGATGCTGAGCAGTTGCGGCAGGGGGAGGGCCCGAGGGAAAGTCGTCATCTGATTCGCTGGTGTCACTCTCGGAGTCGCTGGCATTAGCCGTGGCGGAGGCGAGCCCCTTTGTAGCCGCGCTCGCTCCGCCTACACCTCCACCTGCTCCTGCCACAGCCCTCTTCTCATGGATGAGCAGGGCGCGCATCACTTCTTCATTTTCATCCGACTGACCAATTCCATGACCAGCGGCTCCATCCTGGGCTCCAGGTACGTCTCCACCTGTAGAAACAAAACACATATTTTACTCATTAGAAACATATTCACTTCTGCAATCATCCTTTCTTGTACCTTCCTGTGGAATTTAAGTTTAGATTAGAACATTTAGAACCATTTTCAAGACGTCAGGATCTTATTATGCGGTAGATTGTAGGCTCCTATCTCACATCCTCATTAGTTTTTGCAGGTCCTTTTCTGACCCAAAGCTTTATTTAAACCACGTCACCTTCAGATGTCACGTCAGATTTCAGGCTCCAAAGGGCAACAAGATCATTAGAGACAGACGCACAGAGACACACCTGAGACAGGACGTTTGGAAGGCATAATTCATGCAATTTCCACAGGAATGGATTTTATTAATGAGCAATCCTTGCTCATTCATGCACTAATCAAGCCACTGATTATTTCAATTAAGCAATTACGGTTCAATGGGAGTCTGGCCAGGACTGATTGCTGCATGCCCTTGGGTGGAGAAACAATGTCAGCATAAGATAGCTTGCGGAGGGAGCACTTGGACTGAGGAAGATAAAATGGCTCGCCGTGTAATACCCTGTTTTGACTACAAAGAGAACAGGGGTTGAAATTCATAGGAGAGAAGACAAAGGTGGGGGGGTCTGGATTGGGTTTGGCAATCACCTGACTATTTTCTGGAAAACCCAGTGCGTTTAGCCAGCCTCACCATGGACAGGAAATAGCATTTGTGAATAATGACTGAATGTCTTCTGACTCGTTGAGAGGAAGATGTTGTGACTATGGCAGAGAATTAGTTTGAAAGGGTAAAACAACTGCACTGATTTGGCATTACTTCAGGTTCAGAGTTAATCCAGTGTTTCTTTAAGTCATTTATTAATGTACTTGCATATAAATGAGCCTTAATTCATTCTGGAAGGTGATTTTGAAAATGTTTTCTCCAGTGACAAAGAACAGCAACATTATTCTTCAAACTCCAACTTACAAAATTAGATTGTCCTTCCAAAAACGTGACTAACATTTTTCAGCAAACGTGTGAAAGCTTCACTGGTAGGCACTTAGCGAGGAAAGATCACTTACTGTTCTGGATGTCAGATTCGCTGTAAGCACCCTGCACGGTGCTCTCGGTCAACCAGACGGGCCTCTCCTTGGGTGCCTTGCCCTCACTGGCCTGCTTCTGCTGGGCATCCTGCTCCTCCATGCTGATGACCACATTCTGGGTGTACAGGTCAGCGTAGGACGAGCCTTTGTTAGACCAGGCTTCGCGGTGTGGGCCTGCAGAGTTCAGTCCAGAGGCTGCAGCACGTTCGCGGCTAGAGGAAAGATTTAAACAATGTTGAACAGTTGAATGAGGAAAAAAAAAAAAACATGATTAATAGGAGACAATTCCATTGTGACAAAAACAGTTATGAGCTAGAGCCAATATCACTGAGGTCAATATTGCTGTTAAGAGAGGCAGAGGTGGTGTTTTTCTGTGAGGTTTGCCAGAAACCGACCTCTGTCTGAGGGCAGGGATCTCAGTAGGCTCGGGCTCCAGCAGGTCGTGGGACAAGTTAACATCTTCGGTCTCGCGTAGCAGCACGTAGATCGGTTCAATCTGCTCATTGAAGCGTGCCACCTGCGTCCTGGCGTCAGGACAGACAGACTCATCCTCTTCTACTTCTGTCTGGCAGAAGGTGCAGCGAAATGTACCTGTGGGTTGAGAAAGAACTCCGTGGATAATTGGGCAGATTTAGGCCCATATTTGCCCCTCCTAACAACTGCAGGGGGCTTCCCTGCGATTGGTCTGAACTGTTTTACAATTTTTTACGACTTGACGCTTGTAGTGTTAAAGGAACAGCGATCGGATAACGAGCGAGAGCAAGCTGAATTTAGACTTCTAAACGTGTCCACTTTTGTGATGGACATTGTGGATTTCTAACCAATCCTGCAACACTGCAGTTTCACGTTACACTAAACATCCAGCTAAGAAGTGTACGTGTACCCAAAAACAAATCCAAAAAGGAATACATGTTAACAGAAAGACATATTTCTGTACATATACAAGATGCCGGCAGGGCAGGGGATTACTGCTCCCACACAACACTGCCTAAGTAAAAGACAATATTTTCAAGCAAAACAATAATCTGCAGTATAACAAGCATGTAGGTCAACAACTCCACACACCCTCCTAACAGTAAGAAAAGGACATGCTCAGCCATCTGCTTCTCTGGCTGACTTCTGTTTTAATATTGGGAACTGTTCCAGGATTAGCACAGACCCCTTGTCTGCTGTGTGTGTGAGAGAGAGACAAACAGAATGTGTGTGTAGAAGGAAAGAGAGAGAGCTAGTACAGCTGTTTTTTTTGTTTTTTTACATGTACATGTGTGAACAAAACACAATGCCAAATAAGGACATATTTATTTCAGCATTTATTTGAAAAAAGCTGATCGCTGGAAAGTAGTAAAGAGTAAATTCAAAAGGTTTCCACACATTGATAATAAAAGCAAACAACATGGATTTAGTTGAAAAGTGTCTTAGCAATCTTCTCATTTTCAGTAACCAACATCTAGCAAAGCCATCTTCACTGCAAACCGCTGCGAGTGTTCCCGTTCATCACAACAAGCCAAACAATGTAAACATGATTACTTCACCTATTAATGAGGATGGTAGTAGTCTCTTATTCAGAAATGAAAGAGGACAAACGCTCCCATTGGAGCTGTGTACTACAAACTAAGATTGGGCTCCACCTTAAATATACTGATATCCGCATTTCTACAAGTCTGATATTAATGTTAGAGAACTCCAACTGATCCCAGAAGAAATGGTAAAAAGGAAGTAACGTTGCACAACTACAAAAACAGCTATTTTGGACCTACATGTCAGGTGGAATGAGTTAAAAACAAACAAACCTGTCTACAAAGATAGGAGGGTACATTCACACAGCAAAGTGTGAAAATTCCTAGCCAGGAGGTTTTCGGCTCTTTGTGGATCAGAATGAGCCAGAAGACCGGTAATGTCATTCCCCATCCCTGTGAGGTCAAACTGAGTGTTTATGGCCCTGGAGAAGCAACCAGTCTATCAGACTACCAGGTATTCTTTTTGTCAGCCTCTGTCAGGGTGCAGGATTACTGCCTCCACTGCAAGATTTGATACCAGTTGAGGTATGCTGAAACAAAAGACAAGTGCGAAGAAATTGGCAGACGATTGTAAATGCATCACCGGGAAGACGCTGACGGTTCCAAAACACTAACAGGAAGCAGGTCATTTATACTGGCTATAAAAATTTACATATCCAGAGTTGAGTTATTGTGCATTTTCTTTCCTCAAATTAGTTTTGTGGCATTTCAGGCGAGATTTCTTTTACGACTCATCCCTGAAAATGTGGTTATGCCCACATTGTTACATTTTTTATTTGTAAAATAACTAGTAAGACTTACTTTACGTAAATAAGCAGTTGTAGACAATGTGCAGCTTTCCTCAACAACTTTTAACTTTCTTTCTTTCTGACAAGCCTTAAATCTGGCACTTTGGGATGCAGGGTGTTTTATAAAGCCAGAACACAGTGTGAAATAGCTTTGTCACTCCCAAATTAGATGAGGTTTTGTCTTCCACTGAAAAACAGAACAATTACATTGATCAGGTCTGTTTTGGTGTAAAGATTATAGTAACAGGTTTTTTTGCAGCTTAAGCAGCAATTTAGTCATCTGACGTTGGCTTAAAGTAAAAGAATGATTACTTTTAGAGTATTTCAACTGTATCACTTTTATTTCAGCTTCTGCAGTAACTGCAGCTCCAACTCAGCCTCTCGGCAAACGAGGAAGAAAAGAAAATGCTGGTGGGCCCAACATACATAAAATCAAACAATTCCTATTCAATTAGAGAATTCAATAGGAGATTCATATTCAGTAAGATGGTAAACAACAACCCTAGTTTTCATATTCCCATCCAACCAAAACAGATTACTGTTGGGTGTGGTTACAGGTCCGACCATACTTATTGATAGGTAAGAAAGATCTTAAGATCTTATTTGAAATGCTTGTGTAGCACAACCCTCTCTGTGTTTCCTAGCAACAGTGCTGGGTGACCGGTAATCAAGCCTCATTCTGACGGACTCAAGAATGAGTGCAGTTTATGAAATAAACCCAGCTTGGAGAAAGGGCTCGCCCTCATATATGGAACACACACAATCATCATAAGCACAAGATTCTTCTGTAGCAGAATCATTCCATTTAAATGCACATTTTTATGCATTTTTTGCAAACAACATACAGCCCATCCTGTGATGCACTTTACCGAGTGTGCAAGTAGCACCCTACCCAGAAATTCGGGGTAGACGACTTGCAGAAAATTAAATTCAAGGATATGCTATTAACCTATACCCAGACCCTCTTACATACAATAATCAATATGGGTAAACATGTTACATTTTAAAAACGCTATGATTTTAACATCCTCTAATACTCAGCCTGTAAATAAAAGTTTCAGCCCAGGTTATGCTGAAGCACTCGCTTTTACCTAAAACAGAAAACCTCAAATGTACACGTATCCAATACTGACCTAACAAAAACACTTTCAAGTATTCAGTTCTAGATTGTTTATCATTCACTGATCAGGTGTCACATGTCTTGTTCCTAGTTAAAAGTTTTCTTTTTGAAAACTTAAATTAGACTTCAGTTTTACAGACAGTTTCCATTAACAGTTACCTGCATTTAGATACAGGTGTGTGACATCCTTTCCACAAAACTGCCAGACCACTTTATCATATTCAAGCATATTGCAGATCAACACAACCAAAGTGCTACACAACTGTAGTGTTTACCTGTCATGGGGTCAAACAGCTGGTTGGCCTCTAGGTCGGTGAAGGTGGAAAAGCAGCAGGGGCACCGAAAGGACGCACGGTTGGTGGAGTCTCGCTCATCCGTCTCGATGCGCCTTCGCATGTGATCCAATTTATATTTGACCACGTTGACCAGTACCCTGAAAAATCAGGTCTGTTAAGCTTTACAGCCTGGTATGCAACATAATGACATGGATAGGATAAATTGTCGTGATGTAGATAACAAAAGAACATTAAGGAATCTGTCTACTCTGTAAAAAAATCTATTTCTTTTCTAAATGAAGAGTGTGTGGCAACTACGAACTATTCCTTATGTGTACTAGAGTGTAGTTTCTAGTGTTATAGTACTAAAAGTCCTAGTAGACATATTGGCAGAAAAGCATGGGTCCGTTTTTTGTGAGCTTAGTTCATCCAAACATTGCTGATATGAGACAAAGACATAGCCAATATCTGGAGGGTGGGTGTCTGGTGTCACCCACCTCTTATTCCTCCAAACTTACAGCTACATCAAAACTCTACCCGGTAATAAGGGGAGGTTATTGTGTGTCATTGCGTCCATTATCTGCACTGTTCAGTGCAAACCAAAAAGAGAATAATCACCTGTAGTTGATGAAGTAGTAGTTGTGCCGTGTGGTCTTGCCATCGGGAGCCGTCTCCACTCTCATGCGGCACTTGACAAACTTGTCTGCCTTCAGGGTGTTGAGTACAGAGCGCAGCTGTTTACGGTCAAACTTGAGCAGCTCCAGCATGTCCTCCTCACGTACACACGGGTTGCGGATCAGCACATCCAGGGCCAGGGCATGTTCCACTCCATAGAAACCCCTTACGACCTGCTTGGCTAGCCGCTTAAGTGCTGCGGGGACCTCGGTCAGTAGCTCTGGTTCTATCATCTTGTGCTGTGGAGAGAGAGGAGACCTCCTTTGTAAAGATCTGGGACAGCAGGCAGAAACTCTCGGGGGACAGAGCAGAAGAGGACTGTCGGGGACTTCATGTAACATAAATCATTAGGTAGGTACCCTTAAGCACTCAAAGCTTGGGGGAGAGTTTGTAAAATCTAGAGGGAATTCAAAAATGCATTCAGCAGCATGAATACACTGAGGGCCATTTGAAGGGAGAGAAGATCATGTTTTTGATTGATGTTCCTTTCCCTTTACTTGATTCCTTTCCCTTAGTCTCTTGCTTAAATGCAATGGCTCTACTCAAGTGGTGTACACGTTTTAAATCGACTCTTGTTGTTGTGTGCTAACACATACGAAGTGGTAGTTAATACTGCCAGACCTGACTACACTGCCAGCTAAACCGGCTGTTGGACAGTGGCAATCTAACTGGGCTTAACGTAAGCTAACTCAAACAAACACAAATAATGCAGGAAGTTGACTTTAACTACTATAGTTACCTATAATCGTTATAGTCGCTTTATTGTAAGTCATTACTTTACGTTAATAAAAGTTAACGTCAGCCATCATGAAGTTAGTTTTCTGAAAACCGAAAGCCAAGTTACGCCAACCTTACCCGATATTCTTTAACTTTATGTGCCAGCAATACGCTAAAGCCACCGCTTCCTTAAGTCATTTCAGAGTATGCTGACTTTGCCTGTAACAGCCACAGCTAAAACTCAGTGTGCACATTTGCACTTGTGAATCTTTTAACTGAACGGTTAGCTAGCATGCTTCATTCTGAGAAGACAAGACCGGAAATAAAACCACAGTCTTAACAAAGGTTTCCCTAACTTCCAATGGCTGAGCTATAAAATGTGCATTCGATAGCCAATAGAGGCAAAGAAATGTTGATTGATGTAGATTTTGACAAATGGCTGTTCTTCCTGTCTGAGACTGTAATGTTTTGGAACCAATCAGATTAGAGCGGAAATATTCGCAGGCGGGAGTCACACTGTTTACTTCCGGGACGCGGCTTTCACAAGAGAAATGGCTTCTCTTGACAGGGTAAAAGTGTTAGTTCTAGGAGATTCGGGTAAGTTAAGTACCATTTTCGCAATCCAGACTCTTGTATGAACGTGTCTGCTTATTATGAAATACATTTCTTTATTCTGGGCAAATGTCACCCGGTTTGCAACCCTTTTAATATAAAACTAAGGGACTCTTTTCAAAGGGGTGTTGCTGTGGCTTTGTAAACATGTATACCTAACGCAACAACTGTGTCGTGTCTACAGGTGAATTTGGGTTAAAGGTGCAAGCAATGTTTAATTTAAAAGCGATAATTGCACCTGTTATGATGTATTCACACTGGTCCCACCAACGTGGTGCATTTGCGTGTAATAAGACTGCTTAGTTAAAGACGAATCAACACCAAAAGTTAAAATTGCATTTGCCGAACTAAAGAGTGACATCTAGCAGCTCCTTAAACATATTTATTGGTAAACGAGTGATATATTACACTTACGTGTTTTTTTTCCATGGAGTCTTGCTATCGTATAAAAATAAACCATGTCATTGAGACTAAAAGTGACACATTCCCACATTATGGTCTACCTGACAAAAGGTGTGTCCTTGTGTCTAGGAGTCATAGCATGAGTTTACATTTCTTGTCTTTTGAAGGGGTGGGCAAGTCTTCCTTGGTCCATCTGCTATGTCAGAATCAGGTGTTAGGAAATCCATCGTGGACTGTTGGTTGTTCTGTGGACGTACGGGTAAGACCTCCCAATTTACAAAACGTTCATTCAGATGAGATCAAAAATTATGCTGGCCTTTAAAATGAGCCTCAGATCTGTAAATCGCATCTTTATATCCTTTATACAACGACCTTTGAGATACCAAAATATCATAATAAATCATAATTTATTTGCTGTTTATATATTGTATTATTAATTTGACGCTTAAGTAAAATATTTGCCTCTGAATTGTAGTAGAAAAGTAGCAGAAAATCAAAAGTACAACATACATCAACATAGTACAGTACTTGAGTAAATATTGTTACTTTCCACCACTGATGATTCAACACATTCATGTAGATATATCACATGTTATCGATGCTTAGAGGATTCAAACAACTGAAGGGCAAAATCACTATTTAACTACAG
>JAVQJD010073903.1:0-42314 GCA_036023655.1 Nannoperca australis | reverse complement strand
TCTCTCTCCTCTCCATTTTTACACACCCATATCCCATTAATGCTTGTCACTAATTCACCTTCTTCCCCTAGCTGTGTGCTTCTCTCGTCCCCCTCTCTCTCTCTCCTAAAGATTTCTGCGGGTATTTCTGCCTCTGGCGCTGTAGAGTCTGGATCTGTGGTTGCTCCTGCTGCCCCCGTTTTTCCTTGCCATTGTCGCCTTGTGCTGCTCATGGTGTGGAAGTTGGTCTCGACTGGCTCCATGTGATTGAGTGCCCTGAGATAACTTTGTTATGATATGGCGTTATATAATTAAAATTGAATTGAATTGAAATTGAATAGTGTGAACAGGAGGGGGCAAAGCACACAGCCCTGGGAAGGTATGGTGTTGAAGCACTAGAGTGGAGGAGGTGTTGAATTTTTTACGGCCTGTTTGTGACGAAGTCCAATATCCAGCTGCAGAGTGCAGTTCTCCAGCCCAGAATACTAAGTTTGCCAGTTTGAATGTGTTGAATGCTGAGCTGAAATCAACTAACATCATCTGATGTGGGTGTTATTATTTTCAACATGCATGAGGGCTGAGTGTAGGGCAGTGGAGATGGCATCCTCTGTGGATCTGTTGGCTCTGGATGCAAACTGTTGAGGCTCCAGGCTAGCTGGGATGTTGTCTTTGATGTGCTGGAAAAGCAGTTTCTCATCAGAACGGAGATGAGAACCACAGAGCAGTAGTTGTTTGGACTTTTCAGGTGCAGGGATAATGGTGGCTGTCTTGAAGCAGGTGGGAACACTCTCCTGTGACAGTGATGTGTTCAAAATGTCAGCATTGACATCAACTCTCTGGTTGGCATGCTCTTAGTACACGTCCAGGGATGTTGTCAGGCCCAGCAGCTTTACTCATATTCATTCTCAGCAGGGTTTTTCCTCACAGGTGCTGTGGATACTGACTGGCAGGTTTCTGGAGTAGACTCAGCAGCTGATGCTTTGTTGAGGAGATCAAAGCAGGCCTAAAATGTTCATCTAGTGACATGGACTCAACAAGATGGGGCGCTCCTTCTTTTGTAGCCTGTGATGGTCTGGATATATCCACATATCTTTGGTGTTGTTGGTGTTAATGTGTCTCTCCAGTCTCTGCTGATGTCACCGCTTTGCCTCCTTGATGGCAGCTTTCAGTCAAGCTCTGGTGGTGCTGTAAGCTTCCTTGGCACCTTTTATGACTCTGGATTGGGCCCTCACCTCTCCATCCTCATTCTGGCATCTTTCTGGTTGGGGAATGATTTCATTGTCTTTGTGATTAACACAGTTGCTGATGTCACTGTTGACGTACAGTATGTTCCTCAAGGTTAATGTGGTTCTCCTGGCGTCATCTCTGAACATGTGCCAGTCTGTGCACTCCAAACTGTGCTGTAGAGCTGCTATAGCTTCATCTGTCCTAAGATCAGCTTGATCTTAACATTGCATACATATAGACATGCCGCTGCAGCACAAGCTGCATTGTTCATACTATTGCCTGCTTACTTTGTGTTTGCTTTGTGGCAAAAAAAAGTATGCACTAGGGGCCACATTGAAGTTGACTAATTCCTGGCAGACTGAATTTCTAAAATAAAAACCCTGCGAAAGAAACTAACTGTGGAAGCTTGCATTTGCATTTTCTCAGGAGAGCTGCAGATTCATCTCCAAGCTGGGCAAGACAGGAGGTAGTCTAATCTATGGAGGGCCATGTAAAGACAAGAAGGCTCCTTCCTATTAATGCTCAAATGAAGATATACCTGCTGTGATTACAGCTGATGAAATTGACTTTTCTCACCAGACGTGATGTCAGCGAAGGAGAGCTTCGAAAGCTGGTGTAAACGCTGAGCTCCACATTGTCCTTTTGACTTTTTCCATGTCTTACTTGTGATTTGTGCCCACACGTTATACAAAGCAGACTTCCAGTGCTGTTTCTTATGCTACATGCTGATGTTAATGATAAAATGTTTGGCACTTGCAACACTACCCTTGTCACAGACTTGTGCTTGAACCACAGAGGTCAAGGTCGCCTACCGAGTCTCTCAGGTCAGCATTCTTCACTTCACCAGAGTGCTGATTATCTTTTTTTTTTTACTAGGAAATTCATGCAAGTTTAAGTGCAAAAAAGCTCTTAAACTGTGCAAGTAATAACCCCTTCATCAGAACTCGTACGTGCAAATAGCTTCAGATGTAAAATTAATCCATGAAGGTTGGCACTCTTGTGCCCTGGAGCCCTTTTATAATAGGAGCATTTTATTACCTGATCTGAAATTGGAAAACTCTCTCTGCTTTGCTGTCTCACTGGCAGACGAATGGTGCACAATGTGGAAACAATAATGGCTGCCACTCTGAATGGATAAACTCTGCAAAGCCTTTATGCCACTTTTGAAATTATCCAGAATAATGTGGGGAACTGCTGTTGTGAAGTGTTAGCGAGTTGGGGGCAATTTTGATGTGAATGGCCGTGACTGCAAATGCATATTATGTAAATAGTGAAATTTACCATTTTCTTTGATTTACATATGCATGACTGTGACAGGCAGAGGGAGGCTCTGTTCTTGACCAGCTCTCTACTCATTTAATATGGTTAGTGCACAGCACGACTTTCTAATATGGTCACTCTTAGTGTTCTGTTCTTCTCCGCACAATACCTTATTGAATCAGAATAAAATGTATAATTGTATTGGTCAAGTATCTTCAAGCATGGAATTACAATACAGCAACATAAACATAATGTATGTAACATAACATAGTATGTAACATAGTATGTAAAAATAGGAAAGAATATATAAATACATAGTTAGACTAGGGAGAATAACAAAATAAATATGGTATAATTAGAAATAACCATTCATGACTATGGAAATGGTAGCTTGACAAAAAAAAATCTTAAATCAAACTCCACTAAATAGCTTTTTCCAGATCTTTTAGCTGCGTCTTATGGTCTTCCTCAGTGGATGGAGTTTGCGGTGTTGTCATTTTATTGGGTAGCAAAATCCTCCACATTTCACATATTCTTGAGTAGTGGAACCAAGATCATAACTTACAATGACTTTCCATTTTCAATGTGTTTTAGACCAGTGCTAAAATAGTGATCAACTCACTTTCTTCACACACTGTGACTGACATACCAAGAAGAGACTCTGTGCATTCTGCTCCAAACACAGCTGGCTGGAGTAATTTTACAACAGCGTTTGTCAACTGGAGGCCACATCTGACACACCAAAGCTTGGAGAGTGTCTGCATGGTGTGTTTCTCTCCTCACTGTATATGTATTTAAGGAAAGATTGCGCAAGTAACAAGAGTAACAAGAGAATAATATGGCTGATTATATATTCTGCTGGTTTGACAAAGGTTAAGCAGTTTGCATCTACCTCTGAAACAAAGGAGGTGACACACGCAGATGTTATTACAAGAGCCAAATGTAGGCTTGTATATAACTAAAACAAAAATAGAGCAATTAGGGTATTACTAATGTACACCATCTGATTACTGTTGGCCTAATGCAAACAGACAGGTTTGTGTTCATCACACACTACAAGATGCAACTGAACTTTGTTTTGTTCAAACATTTTTGGCTGCATTTACCTCAGAATTAAACATCCATATCAACACCACCTCCACCTGCAAGTCTCTCTCTCTCTCTCTCTCTCTCTCTCTCTCTCTCTCTCTCTCTCTCTCTCCCTCCACCAGGTGCTGTGTGTACCTTGTGTGTATTTTCTGCATCTTTGATTTGTCTTATACTTCCTCACCTGTTTGTTTCCCATTAATCTGTTTATTGCCTCCTACTTTTGAATAATCAGATATATGCTAAAGATTATAATGCCATCACTTTAGGAGTCTTATTTTAGTAACAGTTTCTCTCGGGTGGAGTTGGCCTAAGTAAATATTTGGTTTTCAAGATCACCACATTATTTGTTTCTTCTCTGAGCTTGCACTCAAATGCATTTATGAGCTCTCGATCCTTCGCTGGGAGGGTGCGTCTTGGAGGTTATTGTCACGAGCTGCTGCTTTAGTTAATCAGGTGGTGAATACACACAGCTTGCAGCCACAAACTCAATGAAAACCGCAGCACAAACACTATTTTCCTAGTAAGTCTGGCCCTCAGCTCCTGTGGCAGATTGAACATCCTCCGCTGGCGTAGGAAACTGCTGGGCCTTTTTGATAACAGAGTCAGTGTTGGTCTCCTGTTTCAGGTCCTGAGAGAGTCTAGATCACATAATCTGGATCTTTTGGTGTTTTGTTTTTATGTGACTCATAAATGGTCTAATCCCTGCTCTGTTTTCTGTCAGGTGATGAATGTAAATCTATCTGAGGGAGACAAGGTGGTGTTTGAAGATGTGGGCCACGGGGAGAACACCATGCTGGCCAATGAGTCCATCCTGATAAGGGGGTTGGTAGTACGAAGCCACAGCAATCAGATCTCTATCCGCTTCCACAGCCTGAGCTCTCAGGTTGGGTCAGTCCTGCTCAGATACCAAGGTAAGTGTGAATTACGCAACAAATTCCAACTGCACGCTGTTGAATTCCAAACCAATTTTAAGAAAACAAAGAACTTAATTATTAAAATACTAAAATAATAACTTAATAATTAAAATGCTTTTTTGGCTTTCAGAAATAATAACTCTTGTAACTCTTGTTGATGCATAGTTCCAGTGGCACAGTCATGGAAAATGCTTTTTTCACCCCATTATAATCATATATGGAAACATAATTCTGGTCATATGTTCAAAAATGATGCTTTAATTTAAGTACCTGCAGATAAAAATGAGCTTTAGGCAAATTTTGGTGCAATACATCAAACGGCTTATGTCTGATATCATATACATGATCTGTATGGGTCTAGTGATGAAAGGGATTTAAATCAAATCCTTCAGAAGTGACTAGATCACTTAAATAAGCAAAATAAGCAAATACAGAGTGAAAGGTCCTGTGGAGTGAATCTGAGCTGTTGTGTGAGTCTTTCATCTAATGCCTCTGCTCTGTGAGGTGTGGGAGGTGAGATTTTTAGGGGCGGGTCTACGGTCGTGATTTGTGACATCACAAAGTCTGGAAGCCAATCCTGGTCCAGTATTCAACTTGCAAAAGTGTGATGTGGAAACTTGCAGCCTCCACGCACACACGCACTCAAACACACACACACACACACACACACAGACACGCTGAGAATGGAAGAAGGAAAACGTGCATTTATAGATTCTACATTTTTAATCAAGGAAAATATGATTTGAAAGATTTTAACAAGATAACTTGAACCAAAAGAACAATACAAATTATTCTTCAAAGTAGAGCATTTTATTTACATGTTAAAACATGTGTGGAGGGGATCTTTAATCACTGAAATCTCCAGACATGGCGACAGGATCGGTCAGGATACAAAACTATACTAGGTTTTTTTTTCTAAACAACTGGAATGTTTTTACTCACAGATTCCGAGCTTGACATAACAATTCGTAGAATTCGGATCACAGCTGCCCTCAGGACAAGTCCTGAGCTTCATCAAGAGAGATTATTACAGTGAATTTTCAATTTTTTTTAATATTTGTAATTTCTTTCACCTAATAATAATGATCAATTCTTAGCAAAAGGTCTCAAATACAACCAGTGGAGGGTTAACCAAGGTAGGCGGGAGTAAGCTGTGGGCATGTGAAATAGCAGAGTCTATGATTGGCCTTGATTTAAACTTCTCCTCACTAACAGTGCCGCTGCTAGCGCTAGCCATAAGCAGTGAAGCTTTAAATGTTAATGCATAGTGTTGGTACTGTTGTTGTACTTTAGAGGAACCTTACATATATCACAGCTGATGGTTTAATCTGCTCTGGTAAAGTTTCCACACTGCTGATTGCTTAAACCTCAGATGAACGATTAGTCTACAACAATGCAGTTTCGACTAGTGCTTTTGATAGTTGACAAGTCAACTGTTCTGGGAAACCCGTAGTACCCACCCCACAGCCCAACCTCTCAACATGAACTCATCTTTTTCCTCCCCTTATCTCTAAATCAAAACCGACTCGACCCACTAAGACCTGACCCGAACCGAGATTAAATATAGGCTCAGAGCTGCTGCTGGGGAGTGAAGACAGCAGCTTGGTGTGAAGGATAAGGATAATGTTGGGGCTCTCAACGCCAAGATATAATGAATACATTCCAAAAATACATAGGCAGATTGTGGAGGCAGAAACACCCTCCATGCTTTTCTCTGGATTATGTTCACTTGTGTTTCCTTCTGCTCAACTCGTTGGTAGAAGATCACACTCACACCTCCAAAATCCTGCATACTTGACGCACAGCTGTCACATACCTTCAGTAATCATCCAGATCCTCCACCACAGGTGATTTAAGGTAACTGGCCTTTCTGAGCTTTTCTACTCACTAACCAGCAAATCTCCAGCAAAACACCTGTCATATTGGTTTGTTTAAACATGTTTCAATTTTATTTTCTTGGATAAATTAGGGCTGATATTTTGCAAATAAACTTGTTAATGTGCATTGGATTTTAAAGACCTATATAAGGCTTGTTAAATATGCAGAGGAGGAGGAGCACCACAGAGTTATATTATGTTAATGTGTTAATCAGACAATTCATTCTTTGCACAACTATAACCAGCTGTGCTGTTACTCCAGCAGCTGCAGCACCAATATACCTCAGCTGCCTGTTCATTCCACCACGAACAGGGTATTTGGGACGATAGCTATTAATATTTGGGATGTTCTGTATTTTCATTTTTAGTAACTTCAGTTGCTTCACAGAGTTGAACTTTTCTCTCTCAGAGACCTCAGCCTCTCTCCCTCTGTTTCATCTGTTGCTGCTTTCAAAGGGCATGAGTAGAGCTTGTGTGATTGGTTGTCGCTGAAACTCGCCTTGACTCCACCTGTTAGTTGTCTATTCCTCCTACAAATAATGGGTCCACATTGTGTTGTGAGCCGGTCATGTTCATTAGTGTTTGGAGATTTAGCTTGCGTTGTGTCTGCGTCCTGTTTCAGGAAAATGTGTTATATTTCTATATCACCTTTATGTTTTTTGTTGTGTTTTCTATATAGTTTTATGTCAATGCATGTAGCAAACAAACAGGCCCTCATAGGCCCTCATACCTAAACAACAGAATAGGTCGTTGCCAGTGACTTTCAAACAAACTGTAAAAAATAAATGGTAGGCTATATGACGTTGGAGAGTACCAGTGACTGTTCTTTGTCGTCATGGTAACAATAATAAACATGTGGTTAGTGTTGTGAAATGGTCGCCGTTTGGTTGGGTTTAGGCATCAAAACTACTTGGTTAGGTTGTAAGTTAAGTTACATAATCATAACTTACTAATGTAACTTAGCGCTACGATGTGATGTAAGTTGAAAGTGACACTGACGTTTGGATTCACACGAGACGCAAACAGTGAAAGTTTTTGGCCTCCTCCCTAAGCGGACTATTAGCTGACTTCCGCCTTAGCTCCTGTCATAATTACTACGGCCACTAGAGGTCGCCGCCTAACAATAAACGTAGATGTGGGTCATAAGCTGCTGCACTGATGACCTGTATATACAGCTGTACATATGGGGAGGGCTGCCTGTAGCACATGTAATGCAAGTGCTTCTACTATAAAATTAAGATTTTATTGCAGAGATATTTTGGAAAACGTTTGTTCTACATGAGTTAGCTTAATTTTATTGTTGGTGATTTGAAACAAGTCTGGATTTTTTCAGTTCTTCAAAGCTGGTTTAAAATGTACCTTTCATGTTAGTTCTATGTTAAAGCGTAAAACATTGGCCGAGTTTCTGTGATACATATCAATTAATCACAGCCAGGGCCCCGTTCTTCAAATGTGGCTTTACTAAGCCAGGCTACTGTGATGTTTTCAGGCTAAAATAACCCTGTTTGTTCTCATTCAGCTAATTTGGTTCTGTGAAAGCAGTTTGAGCAGTTGGATGAAGTTATCTTGAATAAACGTGCACTTAGAGAGTTGAAGTCGTGATGCAATGTAAGCCCACGTCAGTGTATTCTTTGGACTGTGAGATAGACTTGATTCATCTCAGGTGACATCAAGCATTAAAAGTCTGCCTGTCTCGTATTGTTGGCAGGCTGACGTGCAGCTAAGTGTGTGTTATCACTTGTTAAACATAATGTGTTGTTGCTGTCAGCCAGAAAATGACTTGTTCTATCCATCAGACACATTATTAACTAGTACATTACCATGGTAACTGCTTTACTTTTCAATTACTGTACAGGAGCTGTCAGAGAGACAGGTATTTTTGAAAGATTTTATCCTGCAGCCTTCTAATGACAGAGGAGTGAAGTGAAAGTCATTTTCTGTAGCTGCCATTGACTGAGTGAAAATCCATGAAGTTGGTTTTATATATTGCTATATTGCCACACTGTCAGTTTCCAGTGCTGCAACAGATTTTTCGAAAGACAGGCGCTATAAAATAAGCTCCAAGAGACTAAAGGCTTCTGCACATAGGTAAACGTGACTGTGGGTTCATCCGAAGATGTTAGCTGTTTCTTTTGTACTTTTGAACTTTGTATAATGCAAAACCTGTATTCTTAACCAGAAACAGAAGTCTGCCTCTGAAAACTCACGAGAGGTGAGTTGTTGCAGGAAGACAACAGTGTTTCCAGTTAAACAAACAGGATCTTTCTCATTAAAAAAACTCTGTAGGGATTCTTTTCATAATATCAGATACTTTGAATAACAGTCTGAGCCTGTCAGTGGCAGAAACAAGCACTTGAACAAGCACAAGTGGATAGATTTTGAGGTGATCTACTGGACCATTTCCAAAAGGTGTTGTACCTGTTGGTCATTTAGACCCCAATCTGTAAAAATAGAAGTTTAATAGCAGAATTATCCTTTAGGACTTAAAGAGAAGTGTAATAACCGTCCATGTGGCTGTTTGCTCATTTCTCCTTCACTCCTGCAATCTAACCAATCTAACCTACATAGTACACAAGTTAAAGCTCCCACACCCTGAGCTTTTCACAGATATACACAACGGAAATACTCTATTTTGTGCTCCATCATTTAAATCCCTGCAGGAGCTAGCCTTCCCTCCCTGGCCTTTTGTCTGAAATACTGAAAAGAAAAGGCTGTTGATCAACACATTCAATGTTTTTGGATTGCAATGGCTTGAGCCGTGAAGGAGCGCATGTGCTGGCTGAGATAGGATTCATCGTATTGAGTTGTTGGTGCCACTTATTGTTCCCAGGCAGAGACAGGAGAGGGCAGGCCAGACAGCAGGGGAGGACAATGACAGGCGTCATGGATATGTGAATGTATTCATGGTTGAACATGCTCATGCTCACAGCAGTTTGCAATAAGTCACTTCTGATGTGCATACAACATCCTTCTGGAAATTCTCAATATTCTTACCCATCAGGAAGCTTCTATACAGCAGGCTGCATAAGAAATCTCATTGTATAATTTCCCATGTCATTCCCATGCCAAATACATATTTACCAGCAACAATGGTTGTGATGTACGGAAGCCGAGAGCGACCATGCTTGCAATAATTTCTGTTTAATGCCATTCTCTCGAGATCACGATAAAATTTTTCCGTTATCTCGAGAAAACGAGCTTTGTTATCTTGAGATCACGACTTAATTATTCCATTATATCGAGATCACGGGATGATTACACAATTGAGCCTTCAAGACCACTGCCATGACTCGTCGAGGATTCATAACTGGAGAAACAGCAAGCTCAATTTGCGACTGACCACTAAAATATACCCAAATTAAAATGAACAACGTTACAGTATCGCCAGCTTGTGAATGAGTAAATATGAAGTATAACATAATATTGCTGTTCCAAACAGAACTGTGCAATCATGTAGAATACGTATGTAATTTAAAAAACGCACATTTCTAATAAATATAGTGGATGGGTTTGAAATTTGATTCATAAATATTGTTTATTAGATTATCAGTGTGTTTTCGCAGCGGTCTGTTCTCAAACGGTCTCAGCTCGTTTTCTCGAGATAACGGAATAATTAAGTCGTGATCTCGAGATAACGGCATTAAAAGAAATATTGCAAGCATGGCCGCTCTCGGCTTCCGTAGTAACGCCACCAAGCAAAAACAAAAAAAAAAAAAACTAGACAGTACCTGGCAGATATTGTTTACCTTACCAATATCATCTCTAACATTTTTGATAGCTATAGCTAGTTATCATTTTGTAAGCTACTGGTTCAGACAAAATAATTAAATGCAACAGAAATATGGAGCTATTTTTGTTTCTTTTTTAAGCAGTCAAAAAAATGGTTTGAGAGAGAAACTTTCCACACTTTTGCTTGCAAACACTAAAATTTTGCTTGCAGATCTAAAGGTTTTGCTTACGAATCTAAAAGTTGTGCTTCTACCTACGCTGAAAGATGAATGACACGTTTCTATTGGCCAGTTTTGATCGGAGTCACAGCTTGGCAACATGTCGTAAGTTAACGAGAGAGGCTAACTTAGTGATAGCTGTAATGTTATGTTTGAGCTAGATTGCTTTTGTTTAACGAGCTGTGCTGTTGAAATGGGTTACAGCGTCCTGTCAGGGTACTGGTATTGTGCATGCTGGCTCACTGCCACACTTATTGGTACACTTACACAGAACAGAGCTGTCATTAATGTAACGTGTGTGTGTGTGTGTAGATGTAGATGTAGATGACAAGAGGAACCAAGAGCATGAAAACAACTGAGGTGGAAGGCATTCTTCTAGTCAAAAAGGTTTAGCAGTACAATGATGACGCTGCAGCTAGGTAATAAAGTAATTTTTTTTTATTCCTTGTTCCTTTATCCCCAAAAAGTACAAGGGGGCTGCCTTAGACATGAGTCATTGTGTTACCTTTGGCTGTAGAACTCTTGGGGATCCTTAATGAAAAACTCATTCCGTCTTCCCATATCGGTTCCAGTGAAGCAGTATTATCTGACATAAGCCACAGTTACAATAAAACAATGGATTCTTTGCTCCATTTGTACAACCTTAAAAAATAGCATCAATATGGATGCCAAGCCACAGAGAGTCAGACACAACTCATAAAGTAGTTTGGAGAGTCAGGGTCACAAGTGGCTACTTAGAAGCACAAAGATCAGTGTTTGTTGTCAATTTCTGAGAAAGAAAGATCCGGTTGGCACACCGATTTAAATGTAAAAGCAATTAACGCAAGCACATACTTGACGCCCATTACAAGAGCAGGCAGAACCATACCTGTTTGGTGGTAAAGCAAGTAGCTAACAATACTGCTTCAGGTTTGTTTAGGCATGAAACCACCCTCATGGATTTCCCCTCTGGCCTTTGTATTTTCCTCTGCTATTTCTAGTTACAAGGCAGGCTGACTGGCCATGAGGGCTCATCCATGAATGCAGTTGGTAAAACGTTTGATCTGCATGTCCAGTATGTCACAAACACATATTTTACCTACAAAATAGCTAAAACAACTTTGATCTCTAATCTCAAGCACAAGCATGTTGCACTTGCAAGTGGATAATGTTGCAAGTTTCTACTTTTCTATCCATCTCTATAATTTTGATATATCTTGCTGTAAAAATGTGGCACCATTGGAATGCATCATGAATGCAAGCAGCAATAGCTTTTTACAACCATCTGTTTAATACTAGTAGGAGAATCCTTCACTCATTCAAAGGTCACACGTTTTAGGCTGTAGTCAAAATGTCTTTATTTTTAAGAGGAAACTAGACAAGTGTTTCCCTTTATATTAGCTTACTGTCCTGGCGCTATATGCTCAGGTAAATGTAATATGGTTTGTCTAGGGTTTGCTGGATCTCAACAATGTTGAATATAACGTTGTAAGGTTCATTATATTCGTATGGTGACACAGAAGATGCAGCTCATTACTGTAAACTTAGGATCCCTTTTTGAGTATAACACCAGCTTTAATGATTTCTGACAAATTCTTAATGATTGTGCCACTTTCAATAATATTTAACATTACCGCCCTCAAACTAAAGAATGCGGTGTATAATGTTTAATGGCGGTGAAAAAAAAAAGCATTAAGCTATAATCATAGAACTCAAGATCAGGCTGCTCATTATCCGTCAAACATAACCAGACACAGATTACTTTTTAATAATGTGTGCACAATACATAAGGCCCCAAGAGTCCAAAAGTCAAACTCCACCCTATTACAAAGTAGTACAAGTAATTCCAAGGTATTAAGACAGTTCAAACAGTCTCTAATCCATAATTTCATTAAATAAATTCAGTAATGACAGCTGACAGCTTTTGCATCTTAACTGCCTTCATTTCACTTTCACATTTCATTTATTTACAAAGACATAATGTGGGTGCAGTTTCTGTCTGCTAAGCCACTGCACAGCTCAGAGATCTGTCTGTTGACGATATCATCAGGGGAGTCTTGGCTTGTACAGACTTGCTCATTCCCAGAAAAACCTATCCTGAACTGTGACTGATCAGGAAAATAATGCAAGTTCAGTTTTAGGGTTGATTTAGGAGAGGTGTTTGTCACTTTCAAGACTTCCTACGCAAACTATGCCACTCCTTTATGAAAGAGCGATTACAGCCGGAGGTGAACACAGGTACACTGAAACCTTCAATATCAAGAGAAAACCAAGGTAGTTTCATTCAAACGCTTGGACTGACTTGTGTCCCATTGTAATCCTCTTGATAACAATTAAGACAATCAAAACAATACATAATTTATTCTGCATCATCAGTGTAGTCGCAGGTTGAGCTTGCAATAACATACTGACAGCAAACCAGTTCTTCCTGTTAGTGTCCCTTAGCAGCACGCCACTAACAATCACCCATGTGTGACAAAAAAAAAACAGGCTGAGTCAAGCATACACTATCCAGAGTCAATGTTGGAATCTTCAGTATCACCTTCAGCACCGTTCATTAGAGAACAGACCTGGCGACGGTGGGAAGCGAGTGTGCGTTATTGCACTGCAAGTATCAACAAAAGCCCTTAACGCATTCATGCAATACAGGAAAGATGTGAGTTTGTAGTTTTGTAATGAAAATTCTTACATAGCCTAACCAAGAGTTATAAACAACATTTGACAGTAGATCCTTTTAATGAAGAGTTTGTTGTTTATCTAGAGTAGGCTTCTGTGCTTTTTTAATTTGTGAAAAATAAAAACTCTTTTTTTTTAAATGCACAAAATCAACAAAACCTCATGTCGATTCCATTTGCAAGGCCACAACCTTGCAGCCGCGAACACTTAAGTAAAAGACATTAGTGTCGAATGCTTAGTGGAGTCTAACATTACATGTAGGTGTTGTGGTCAAATGCAGTATTATATATCACAGCACAGGCTGGAGTTAAAACTGTCTGAACCACAACCACATGTCGGACACTCAACAACTGCACCACCTTTATGACAGCTCTTTCTTTGCATGAACATCATTTTGTAGATCACATGACAGTTAGTCAGTTCAACCACCAGCTTCCTGCTCTGGGATTCATAGAACTTACGTTCTTTACCACTTCACACATATCATAAACCCTGCAGCTTCCTGTCTCTTCTCTCCACCACTGCCATCGCAGTGTGTAAAAGGTCTGAAAGACCTAAATGACACATGAGCTGCAACAAATAATTATTTTTATAATCAATTCATCTGCAGATTATCTTCCCATTTAATCATTTAGTCTATATAATGTCAGGGGAAAAAATGCCCATCTAAATTTTCCCAGACCCCAAGATGACACATTTAAATTGATTGTTTTGTCTAGTCAACAGTCCAAGACCCAAAGATATTCAGTATCTTTTCAAAGAACATTACAAAAACCAAAAAATATATTACCTTTCAGTTGCTGGAACCAAAAATGGCATTATTGCTTATACAATTAATCGATTATCAACATTTTTGGCAAGTAATTGTCTCTCGCTTGAGTTGACTAAGCGTTTCAGTTAAACAACATTTTTGATTTGCATGTGGAACAAAAATGATATCTCGTAATTTTTCCATCCTGTGAACATTTCCCACAACCCAAGATGTATTTAGACTGCTTGTTTTATACGACCAACAGTCCAAAAACGAACATAATAATATTTAATAAAGTTTATTATTATATGTGATAAAGAAAAGCAGCACCTCCTCACATTGAAGAAGCTACAACCAGAGAATGTTTGGCACTTTTGATTAAGAAATCACTGAAATTATTAATCACTCTAAAAATTGTTGACAATTAATTTTCTCTCAATTGACGTATTTATTTATTGACTAATTGTTATTCCAAATAATTCTATTATGCATAAGTGTGTACATTGCAAATCATCATTAAACGCTCTTCCACATTACCACCAACCTCTGTGTTAGTTTCACTTGAAACTGTATTCATTTTTAAACTGGATGAACAGGCAAGAACATTTTAACAGCCAGCGAGCCTCGCATTCTTATTCTTCTTATCCAGTTTATTTCTTAGTTGGACTTCTGTTCAGTAAGCTATGACTACAATTTACAAACCAGACAGATGGTATGTATTGAGAGGGCCAGCTGCTGAAGGGAAACTTTGAATAAACAAAGAGACACAAGTTACTGTTTGCTAATTCGGGCCACGGCCTCAGCACAAATAATACATGAAACAATCAGACAGACTGCCGAGCGCCAAGAAAAACGGGGCCTAGCCATTAAACACTCATACAAACCTGTGCTTCGCGACCTGGTCGGCAGATTTCTCTTTGTTAAACAATTGAAACTATCTGTTCATCTTCAACTTGCCTCATCTTGTTACTTTAAAAAACACACCATTGCCGTTTTATCTTGCCGTGTTCATGTTTTTATCTGCCTGTTGGTTGAGATGATTGACTTGAAATACATTACTGTGTCTGGGCTTTGTTACATCACTGTCAATACAATAATAAAGTAAAGTGCTTGGCGTTTATTCAGTTGGCCACCTCGGAGGCAAACGTGATGAGGCCACACAGCGAGCACTGGACTGGACTGATACAAAAGGTTTATCCAGTTGGACATTTCTTGGGTTCACTCAGCAAGCATTGATGACATTAGTTACATGCCAAAGAGCGCAATAAACAAATTCTCTTGATGGTGTGCAAATAACCCACCTCTCCATCCTCTAAACATACTTAGAATATTTCTGAACTGAGTGTAGAGATTATTGTCCCACAGCTGCGTGTGCGTTGTCACAATGAAAGTGCACCTGTTAATCACATCCTTGCAGACGATGGAAAGAGGGTTTGTTTCGCCTGCACCTAGTTTGTCAAGTGTAATGTCTGCCGTGTGTGTTGGTTCACTGTTTTATTGGCCTATGCTTCACAATTCAGGTCAATGATTCATTGTGTCTTCATTAGAAAACACTAGCACACACAAATGCACGAGTGAGCTAACAACAAAACACATAATGCTTTCTTTGTTTTCTGTCAGAATACCTGTTCCTGTGCTTTTTCTCTGAAGGACAAAGTAAGCAGTGTGACACAGCCATGGGAGGTCGCTCACATTATCTGTTTCATCAAATGTCTATGGACATGCCAAGCCCAAATATATTCTTTCAGGCCAATACTTTCTATTTGGATTGAAACAAAATAAGCAATAGTACTTAAAGGTTTAAAGAGCTTACCAGTCATTTTATTTACTGTAGAGGTTGAGGGATGTTTGTTTAAAACCGCATGCTTGTGAACACAAGAAAGTAAAGTCTTTCAATCCAGTAAGCTTTACGTCTGACCCACCATGACTTCAGTTATATGGAGGACAGTTTCTCAAGTGGACTACACTGTAGTTCCACACTCTGTCCAGCTGTAATCTTAATTAATTACCAAATGTACGCCCTCCGGCTGAAGGTCACATTTAGAGTACCTAAAACTATTCTCAGGCTTAAAATACACTCCCCGGGCACCGAGAACAACTTTTACACTAAAACTAGTTTGGCTGCAAAAGTTAAAAAAGGGACTACGCCACAAAACCCTAAAGCCAAAGTCATACTTTGACTCACTGTAACAGCCCGCAGCTATATGACAGAAAGACAGCCACAGGTCAGACTCTGGGATCGTCAGTTTCAAGCCCAGACTTAGGGAAATAACCGGATAAATGAACCATTCTGGCTCATAGAAAATAACGTGCTAATCCTTTAACTAGTGTTCCACTGGATCCAGAACACCGGGGTCACAAGACTGTCCCACTGTAGCCTGCAGTCCTCCTACATTGTTTCTATTCAACACAAATAGAGCTGCTGTGATGAAGCACTTTAATCACCAGTGAATAGACGGGTTTAAATTGTTTATTTTTTATTAAATACTTAATCACTTTGTATTTTGACAAGTTGTATCAGTCATTAAATCAAGCACATATAGCAATCATTCACTGGTTACAGCTTCTCAAATGTGAGGATGTTACTACTTTTCTTAGAATACAGTGAATATCAAATTTGTGATGGGCACTTTTCACTCTTCTCTGACATTACGCATATAGACCAAATGACTTAGAAATGCATATGCTAAGGGATATGGTGCCAACACTGCCCATATTATGCGGATTAGGCCTCAGCCATGATATGACCAATCCATTACAAAATGCACTGTTTCTTTCAATCAGGGCAGAGAGTCAGCTCAGTTTGTTCTGCCACAGCACTCCCTGGCCTCATTTTACCTTGCATTAAAATAATTCCAATGAGTTGGATGCAATGAGGTATACAGATTTTTAATTTAGAAAAGAGCGCTCTGGTACATGCCGATATGCTGACTTGAGGTATTGAGAGTGAAAAATCTTGATTGGTGCATCTCTAAAATGATTATGAAAAAAAAGTATTGGCAGATGGATCGGAAATGATCATTAGTTGCAGCCCATCATGACAATACTGTGAGATTAGACAGGAGATCATATTACAATAGATGGTTACTGTGATGATCCATCGTACATGTCATCTTTTCTTAGTTTTTTTACACTACACTAAAAGTCCATGCATGAGATCCACTTAATGGAATTTTTCTGGAGCTTTCTGCAACATCTCACGGCCTTCATCAGCGAATGGAGTTAGCTTTTTTTGGTTGTCAAACATGGTTGACAAACTGTCAACCTTTACATTACAGTTACATTACTTGGCAATAATTAGTAATGGTAGTTCTCCTGATTCATATCGCTCTCCTCTACCATGGAATAAATATTGCTCTAGAGCACCATTACTCATACAATTTAAAATTCATCCGGGTGCTCAGTCATACAGACTGCGACTTTAGATTTGATCAATATTGTTCAACTCTGCCTCTGTGGAATAATAAAGTATTTCATGCTCTCTGCATACAGTCGTGGCTCTCTGCCATGCAGAAAGAGATTAGACAAAGGGTCATGGGTAGTCCTGACCTCAGCATGGGATCACCTGGCCAAACAGGTTTGACATATCAGGCACAATGACAGGGCTCTGCAGTAGGCTACGAACGCTCGAGACCCCTGAGACTCAAATAAAAAATGTTTTAGGATTAAACCCCAGACTCTGGCATGTGCGTTTAGTGGGGGGGGTTTCCAGCTACACACGGTGCCTGCCTTGCTGATCTTGCGTAATTATTGTCCCCAGGTCCCACCAGACTCTCACGGGATGCCTGATCAGCTCAGTCGGCAGCTCCGTGTCAGAAACACTTTAACCGGAGGGACGCGCTGCTTGTCGCCCAAAATATGCTGCGGAACCTGCCATTAAAACCAGTGAGAGGAAGCGGTTTGTCATGCTTACCTTAGGCAAGTCTCGAAGTTGGTTGGCATCCAGCAACAGCTCCTCCAAACTCCGTCCGTAGCGATATATCTCATCGGGCACATACAACAGAGAGCAGTGGCGTTTATCGATCGTCTCAACATGACGGTTGCACCGCCACAGGGGGATACAGTGAAACATCACTGGGGAGATAAATCTCGTACCCGTGCGATAAACAAACAGCGGGGAGGAAGGGGATGCAACAGATTGCTACGGCGGGACAGTCCTGGACCGAATTAACCGACAAACACAAGCGAGGCGAAACTCGCAGGCAAGTAAACACCTAAACTCCGACCGTAAGTAAGTCGCGGCAACGTTACCGAGCTAACGTTAGTTTGGTCGCGACGAACATGGGAATTATTCTCCGTCGTTGTCTCACTTTGGTTAGTTTGGAGGCACCTGTTTGTCGTCTGACGTCGACCTCTGCCGCTTTAAAACTCCTCTCTTTTTTTTCGCGCAGAAAAACCACAGGCTACATCTCCGTGTAGAAGAGGGTAGCGCTCCCGTTTTGTCGTCTCGTCCCGGAGTTAATTTCCTCTCCCGTCCAGTTTCTGACCCGGAACATTCACTCCCTCATTCCAATCCTACGTCATCGCTCCAGGCGGCTCCTCCCCCCTCTGGATGGTCCCGTCCCGCACAGGGCCGCCATGACGGGGCTGACGACAGCTCGGAGGGGGCCGTGGCACCCCGGGACAAAAACTCCGCACCTCAAGTGTCTTTCAAAAAACAAATCTGAAATACGGCTGTAACCGCAGAGCACACCGTGAAGGCAAAAGTCCGACCAGTGAGGAAGAAGTAAAGGGAAATGTAAACACAAGGACTTTTTTATAAAAGCAAAATGCCAATAGTTTACATCATTACACAAATCATTTTAGCAAGTTATACGTTTTGTTTTGAGATGACATTTATTCTTTCTCTAATTCGTATTTTGATTTGCCATTTAAAAAATGTAGTTTGATTTTTTTCTTTTTTTTTTCTTACACAAATCTGATTCCACAGCTGTAGTAAAATATAAGGCCTACCTTATAAACTTTTTAGGACAAGTAGCTATACATTAGAAAAAGCTATTAGGCACAAACTAGGTAGTGCAAGAAGTACTTTTACTATGTCACTTTTAAAAAGAAGAAATATGTATTATTATTTAAAATCATACAAAATGGAGAACATCCACAATCAAGAGTTTTGTCACTACAACCTTAGCCACTTGGTCTGGTATGACCAGTAGCTTAATGTGGGTAATGTTAGTGTGAGCAAACCTTACTGTTGCATAACAGATACTACTCACTTCACCTACTTAATGACTCGTCTCAACTTGTACTACTATTTTCACTTGATTATCATTTTTGCCACAGTGGCCATTGTTCATAAAAGTTGCATTGTCTCGCTTTTAGTAAAAGCAGTTTGTACCTCTACCTGTACTTATGTACATGTTTGAGGTATTTATACTGTTGCTTGAGTATTTCCATTTTATGCTTCTTTTCCACCACACTTCAGTTCACATGGAAATAATGTATATTTTTGTCTCTGTATATTAAAAGCTTACATCAGGTAGAGATTTAACTACCCGTCAGTATAAAGTTGTTAATATTAGATTCACCTCAACTAGCTGCACCATAAAAATACAGCTTGCACAGTCAGGCTCCAGTCAGTGTTATGTTACAAAACAATATAACATAACATTGACTGGGGCCATTCTGCGGAGTGCTTTTCATACTTTAAGTAAATTCTTTTGATAATATTTAAGAACTTTTCGTACTGCAGAACATGTGAAGGTTCCCTGAGATAACTTTGTGATATGGTGCTATATAAATAAAGTTGAATTGAATGGAGTATTTCTAGACTGTGGTATTGCTATTTATACATAAGTAAAATATCGCAATACTTCTTGCACCACTGGAGACCAGCGTGTGCTACTTATTATGTTTTTATTGTCTAGATTTAGCTTTTTTTTAAAAAGCCTTGCCAGATAAGTCTGCATGGGCACCCAGCTGGGCCCCTTTTAACTTGCCATTCCTCCCTCTCTCTTTGCATTCCCTTTGCAGTGTTCCTATGTTTGCTCTGTGGCAATATTATTAAACTCAAACTAATTTACAAATATGTACTATGTGAGCACAATATCAGCTGAAATTATTGTGTTAAAGCTAGATTCTGACATAGGGACTTCAAAATCCTTTAGATCAGATACGAAACCAGGACCCACATTAATCTATTCATTTACTGATCATGTTTTGGGCACTTTGCTGTTTTCGTACACAACGTAAACTAAAGAGGTCATGGCTGAAAAATGATGAGGCACGTTAGCAAGGCTGGATTACCAGCTGGGCAGAACGCATGCAACTTGTGGCCCCACAAGCCCCAGGATCACTGTGTAGCAATTGGTTTGTGGTATACAGAATGTGTTTAATTGTACGTTTGTTCAGGAATATATACAGCATTACTAAACTGCAATACTAAGACACGGTAAGGGTGGAAGTCTGTTTAAGTTTTCCCGTCACATCTTGTGCGACTCATAATTCAGCTTTCTACACACAAAACATTAACCTTTCCACTTCTAAATGGTCAGACGTCAAGGCGACAGCCCTCTGTTCAGAGGTTCCCTAGTCATAAGCCTCATTAACCATCAGGTCATTTTGCCACCCACTCCATGGTTAGTACCCAATAGCTCTCTACCTTTAGACATTTGGAGTATTAGGAATAAAAATAAAAACATTCACAATCAATTTTCAGAGAGCAGTCTTTTTTTGGCCCTGTATAAACAGATTCATGAGACAAGAGGCTTGTTCACTCGCAACCTTCAGACCCTTTTATCTTCCGTTACATCACAAGGAATGAGCCTCCAAAAAGTCAAAACGTATTAGCAATAAGAGTCATTCACAAACCCTGTACAAATTAGAGCTCACCCCAAACCAATAAATGAAACATGGGTTAATGATGCAGTTATAGCAGGCTGCCACAGGTGGTGCTGAAGGCTGCAGCAGTTTCAGTGCCTTCCCTTTTAATATCTCAAGCAGTTGTTTAAACATACCCCCCAAAAAACAAAATAGACAGGAAGGGTCCTTGAGAAGTGGCAGATGCCTTCCCCCACAAAAGACAACATCATAGGGATTTCAGTGAGTTGACAGAACACTGCTTTCTTTTCATTGTCTGGAACAATATGTTGACATCTTCTCCGAAGAGTTCAAGAACAGGTGGATGAGAACATTTGGACCCAAACAACAAAGCAGGATGAAAACAGACAAACTGTTGATTACCATCAAGGTTTTATATTCCTTTTTTTCTAAATACACAAACAGCTTGAGCTGAAAGTACAGTTGATGAATAATTTACATAAACCACTTGATGTGAAAAGATGTAATACAATATACACCAGCAATGTATTAAATATGTTCAGTTGAAACTCATGGGTTCACTTTGGTTTCACAAAATCTAGTGTTAAACACTGATATCAAAACCTTGGCATTTATAAAGATAATAAATAAATAAAAATATGTGTAGTAAAGTGTTTGTAAGAGACATTTGTAATTATACAGAAAAACAATAACTCTTCTCTATACATCCTCTAGATGGAGCCTAATCCCATTATATAACCTACCAACTGACCCTTTTTTTTTCCAGCTCAAAGAAAATATCAAATCACACAAATTTGCTCATTTCATTGTCCATTTAATAGTGAAGACAATTCCCAGCTATAGAGGGAAAAACATTGTCTAAATATACAGGTAATGTCAAACAACACAGAATAGTCAAAGGTAAACACAGGCCTTCTATTGTAAATACCAAGATCATATAAGAGCATTTATCTGCGTCCCAGCTGTTTCTTAAATGCCTTCAAGGACTTTGCCATCATTGGAGCAACTCCTGTGTGAACAAAAGGAAAAGCACAGGTGATAAGGTAAAATAACAAAAGGATCAATACAGCTTTCATTCTGAAGGAAATGACTGTGGGAAAAAATAATAAAATGTTAGAAATATCTGAACAGGCCAGTTTAACCAGTTTGGAAACTTGTCACAAACCTAATCTCATTGCATCTACCATACTCTGTCAGCTCACTTGTTTTTTTGCGAGGGTCTTGTATGTTGCCTGCCCCAGAACTGGTGCTGCTGGACCTGCTGGGCTCATTGCAACTCGGCCTCGGTCTGTTGTCTTGAACCTTGACACTGATGATAGAACGCATTTTAGTACACGTGCATTATTTGATCAACAGAATGATAATTTATAAAACAATGCACATAAAATGACAAAATGAGTCTCCATCTACCTCCAAACGTCAGCATTGCACTACAGCTAGTGGACATGACAACAAGGGGTCCTTTGACAACAAAAGGACCCAAGGCCGTCTCTAACCAGAATAAAACCAGTTTATCCAGCACATTGCTCCAATTCCTCTGTTTGGCTAAGCTCGCCCAAAAAGCATTTCACCCGGTGTTATCACATGAGTCTCCAACAGATTATGACCCCACTAAGCTGCTGTTGTTGAGTGATCACTTTGTAGTTAAGGGCTTTTATGTGGAGAGGAGCAGAGCAAGCACGAGGCTTACCAGGTGGTCATGTTTTGCCAAAGACAAATGTACAGTAATGCCCCAGTATGGTTCTTATAATCTGTGGCTTGTTTGTGAACCTTATCATTAGGAAAACAACATGGCTGAAATCAATATATACAAAACCATGAGCTAATCACAAATCCTGTGTAGATGTTACTCTATATTTAGGATGCTGAGACCCACCTGCACCTGGGCTGATGAGGCTGCTGAACAGCAGTTCCATGAATTTCCTGCTGAATTCGCACATCTCTTGGTGGCTTGGCAACAGTGTGAATAAATGCCATCTTCACCTGCCGACCTAAAACAAAAAAACAAAAAGTGTCTGTGTACAAAAACAACATATGGACTAAGCACTATGTTTCTACAGTATAAATAAAATATTAATGTTCCCACTGTTTATAATTTTATTTCACAATACATTTTTTTGGTTCAGTATAGAGTACACACCTTTGGGTTTGTTCGAATGTGCAGAGACGATGCTTTTTGTCAGTCTTTGGAGTTTCCTTTCCCTCTCCTCAGACAGCCTGACGTACATCTCTTTCCACGATTCATACTCCAGAAGTTTGGAGTCTTTAAAGTCCCTCCGACAATGTTTCCCCCACAAGTGGTCCGTCACTCCAACGTAGATCTGCGGAAACAAACAATTACAGGGCCTAACAACAAATAAACACCTGTACGCTCAAACAAGATTCTCCTCTTATCACAACATTTACAATAACTTTTCGAATCTCTACCCAAGGTCTACAAAGTTGAGGTTTACTAAACCTAGAAAGGGCATTTCAGAATAAACTGACATACACTCAGTGGCCACTGTAGGTTATGTAATGTACACTGTACATCATTAGCACAGCTCAATGAAGGAGGTCAGAGAAGTAATAGGCAATTACCAGCTTAGCGCAATAGTGATGTTCAGGACATACAACCTGTATGACATACAGCAGCACCATAATGGCTTTCACTTGGCTTTAAATTGAAATATGCCGAGCATTTGATGACTGACATAATCAAATAATTTTATGAGTGGCTATTCCAGCTGTATGTTTATTTATTCAAATGTATGTTGACCAAATAATCATAATCCATGACACCATACCAAAAAGGACTGATACACACCATAAATAACAATAATTAACTGACATATTGCCATGTGATTGCTTGGGAACAAGCAATGAAATGTCAAGTTGGCACAAGACATCAAGTAGGCAGATTTACTGATTACATTCATACTCTCAAGGGACTACACCCTTAAGATATAAATCACCCTTTGGCTTTTTCTCTGGATGAAAATAAAAATCCTCCCGCCTCACATTCACTCTTAGGGACAGCTTTTCCTCAACAACACAGTTCAAGCTTCTGGGGAATGTTCATGATTTACAATGTTAGACTCTAATAGGCATCATTTGAATGTCATTGTATAAATATACTTGTTGACCAGGTGTATTCATTCATGGCCATAGTCCAGACTTTTGTAAATTAAAAATAAAAAATTGCAGGATAATGTTCCATGTCACAGTGAAATAATTTTCAAAATGTAATTGGTAAAATGGAACATTTTATTTAGCGCTTTGTTGAATCTATGAATTTCAGCTGCTCTACAGACAAACAGGGGGTCCAATGAAGTGCTAAGCAGGTGTCCCTTATAAAAGTAAGTGTGTCCGCACTAAATGTATTCATATTCACATTCTTACTGGGTTGCATTCTTCAATGCGTAGCAGCTGCTCTGGTGTGCACCTCTCCAACACCGGCTCGAGGATTTCAAACGGGACTCCGCCAGTTTCATGAAGCACTGAGAAGAGATCCCTGCACCTAAATATAAATCCAACAAACTGACAGACTGATCAGAGCCCTGCCAAAACGGTCCTTTGGGCTTTACTCACAGTTAATATTATTCTGGAGGGTGCGGATACACTGTTGGTGCAAGCTCATCATGGCCGGGAGGAAGATGGTCTTGGCACCAGAGTACACTTGCATCTTCTTGTTAAGTCGTTGACCAGTGAAAACCGCCGAGTCCTCAGAGACGTCAAAGAAATCGGACTCCTTCTCAACTTCAAGACAAAAGGAGGGGCGTCAAGGACGAAATAACCAATGTGAAAATACAGCTGGATTTGATATAATACAGTACCTTTCCTCTCAAAGTACTCAACAATGGATGGCTTTTCACACTCGGGCAGAAAAGCAGGTAAAGGAATGTTCAGCAGGTCCATTACAGAGTCCTCAAACTTCTAAAATATGAGGAAATGTAGTCAATCAATCATGGCCTGCATTCTAAAAGCTAAACGTTTAAGATCATTGTCAAATGTACCTGTTTTGGAGAGGTAACATTTATCACAGGTGACTTGAAACCTTTCGTGCCAGGAACTTTTGTTGCTTCCTCTTTTACCACAGTCTTGATTTTTTTGGAAGGTTTCTTCACTCCAGATCTTTCTTTTCTCTTGAAAACATTCACGTCGTAGTTCAAGTATGACTCAAAAGACATGGAGGGCTTCGCAGGGCCAGTGCCACTTTCCTTGTGCTTTATTTTAGCCTTTTTGTTTTTGTGTTTTGAATGTCCCTTCTTTTCATACTCTTGTTTGTACATTAAAGTGCCGTGTTCCTCTTCATCGGTTTTTCTCCTTTTTTTGTTTTGGGGCTCTGAGCTCCTCAATATTTCTGAAGGCCCGACATCTTTGACATTGGCCAGCTTGAATGCTTTTGAGTATTTGTCGCTAGACTCAAATGAAAAAGATTCTTTGCCTCCCTTTGACGGTTCTTTTGATGTCTTTGATTTCTTATTTGACTCCTTTTCTGACTCAAATCTTTCACTATCAGGGTGGCTTTTGATTTTTTCCCTGGAATCAGACCTGGATTCCTGATAAGTGTCTTCTGAGATTTCCAGCCAAGTATCAACATCTTCTGATTTTCTGTTACTCTGATCATCTTTCTTCTTCTTCATGGAAACAACCGAGTTGTCCATTTTATCCACTTGGATTTCAATTTTCTTTTCCAAGACGTCATTCTGAGAGATATTATGGCTTTCTTGTTTACTCTTTTCTTCGTTTCCATTCTGGTCCTTATGTCTTAACTGTTCTTCATATTGTTTCTCTGAATCCGCTTTCCTACTCCACGTTTTGAATAGGGCCTCATCTGAAGAATTCTGACTCTTGCCGTGAGATGTTAAGCAATTATTGTTTAAATCTTCTATTGACAAACTTCCATCATTTTGACAGTTTTGCTCATCCAGTTTGTCTTTAACAGATAAACTCTCCAACACATCCCCATCTTCTGTGTGGCTGTGTCAAGCGAAATTTCAAGATTACGATCTCAAACACATACAAATTAAGCACAATAAATCGTATTATACAGTATATTGTAAAAATAAAAACAAAAGTTGAATACTCTTCACCTTGTGGATTCCTTAGGGACCAGTCTTTTCCAACCCCTAACCAGCGACTTGGCAAATTCTCCAGCCTGCTCATGTCTGCGCAAGGAGTTGACTGTTTTACCGATTCCAGTTTCCTAATTTATATGCAGATGCAAGTCAGCGCAGTCAAAAAAAAGATTCAACTTATCAAAATTCATATTCAAATATATCAAGACAAAATACAGTCTTTGCAACAGGGACTCACAGCAAGAATGTCTAATGTGATATCCAGATCCTTGAGTTTCTGCAAAATGTTTAGAACCTGGAAAAAGAGAAATAAACACATTAATCCCTCTGGCTATTGGGCATTTCATAAATACCATTAAAAATGTCTGTTAGTGTGGTCAAACATGGTTGTCATGCATATTTAGGACAAATAAGCTCCCCATTGACATCAGGACAACAGAAACCCTACACATCTTTAGTCACAAACTTAAGACTCTTCTTTTCCAACTGAACTTGGCCCATAAAAAAAAAAAACACCCAAAAAACGTATCGCCTAAAGCAGTTCAGCATAGCTGAAGTTGAATAATTCTTGCAATTATTGGGTTGTATCCACATAGTTGAATGCACGTAGTATAAGTCGCTTTGGATAAAAGCTTCAGCTAAATAAAAAGCAACTAAAAACATGAAGGAAACTGAAGAAACCCCGTCATGCCAAATATGGCAGTCCTGGTTTTGGATCACCACAGTTGCTGATTGTGCATTCAGAGCAGAAGCTATGTATGGGAACCTCACACACCCACTTAGACTACTCCTTTTACTGTGAACTATAAATGGATAAAGCTACTGCTGGCTCCTATAAAGCCTCACTATATAACTGAATCAGGTGTTTTCATACATTTGACATTTTAATTTAATATTAATGTAATTAAATAGAATCTGAAGACCCCAACATTGGCCAATTTATAAGTCCATCTACACGTAAAACAAGCCTGCAGAGCGCCCCAACCTTCCCTGGTGATGGACAGCAGCCATAAGTTGAACAACTGGAGGAGTTGCCAATTTTAGCAGCAAGGCGCCTCCCATTTAAAATCAACCTGACCCCTGCAGCGCAGTGCTTCAAATGCAGCGTGGCAGCAGCGCACGTCAGTGACTCAAGCAGCACTCAATCCGCATATTATCCAGGGGGCAAGACGAGCAAAACGACGATGACAATGAAAGAAAATCCTACTAAATGGACAAAAGTTTCAATTTTCCAAGAGCATTTCTATTTGTTACCAAATAAAACTACGACAAATAAATATGATGGGACAACGCCATGAATGAAACATGGTGGGATTTGTTTGGTCAATAAAGAGAGCATTGATGTTTCTAGAGCAATAATGGTCTGTATCATTATATCGACGCCAGAAACATCTAAAGAAACGGGAGAGATGTAAAAACACTCCTTAAGGCCGCAGCTTTGTCCTTTGGCTCTGCTCCGTTTATTGTGCGCACGTGTATCAAACAAACAAATGTATCTACCGTAGCAGACTCTGCTGTGTCTGAGAGCTGAAGTTTGAACCGCGTGACTTTCTTCACCACATCAGAGCTGCTGGCCATCACGGTGACTCACGTGCAACCGTCCACGCACACCGGGCAGCGCGCGCCCATTGATGACACTATTATAATGGGCGGAAACCGATGAAAGAAATGTTGTTAAAAATGATATAACAATTTAAATTAAACATATGAATATATGACACAAACCTGACATTGTTATTCATTAACATGTTGATGCTATAGAGAACAAAATTACAATAAACTACCTTTTTGAAATTTCCCCCAAGCCTTCTGGGTACCTGCAGGTCTTTCTTTGGGAACTATTTTCCATTTGAATATTCATATGGGGCTAATGAAAGAGGGATTTCTCATTTTTTAAATCAGAAACAACAATCAGGTGTGCTGATTTGAAAACAAGGATTTTCTCCTGATGTCACATGAAAAGAGGAGCCTTAAAAATCCTGCTCTCCTTTCTGAGAGTTTAGGCAAAGAGATTACTTATATGATCATGACACTTGGCACTTTGTTATGAAATATTTTGAGAAAATCAATGTATTTGAAAATATGTCCACTGTTCAGGTTTCATCAACCAACACATCAGCTGTTAATGTCGTGTAAATGTCCTTTGTATACTTTAATGTTCTAGTTTCTCAGATAAAATTTCCCTGATTTCCATTTAGATTGTCTATAAGATCAGGTCCAACAATAAATCAAGGTTATTTTTACATTTATTTGAGTTTTAGCTGAGCATTGAGTGAAATATCTTACCAAAAATCTAAAATAACTGCACTACTGTGAGATAATGACATTTTTCTAATCAATGAAATGAAACTCTTTATATGACGTCCCATTGAGGATATAGGTCGAGCCCCTGCAGTATGTTGACATCAACTGATTGGAGGCTATTGTGGGGTATGGTCCCTGCCCTCTGCCACATGTATTGCACAATACTTGATTGGCACTCACACTCCAAGAGGAGGAGTTAACTGCATGTCTCTTTCAGCTGGGGTAACTGCTGGTCTCTCTCTCCTGCTCCAGTAACTGGAGGCACAAGTTCCTTCTTCCCCAGCCTCCACTTAATTTCTCAGGTAAGTGGATCTTTCCCACTGCTGCTTGATTGTTTGTCATTTTTGCAATGAAAAGGTAATTTGGTGCAGTTAATGCGTAGAATGGAACTGTACTCTTTTCTCACTTACTTGGTCTTCACAAGAAAAATAAATTGTCTGAAACAACCTTGTCAACCTTTTGTAAAATTTGTTTTTATACATAGCCATGGGGACAGTAAGCTTCAAGTTTTAGGGTTGTGGGTAAATAACGCAAGGAGTGGCTGTTTATGAAACATTTCTGTTTTGTAGATTGTGTTAGTTGCCGACCTATTCAGGACAAGCCTAAAACAATTAAACAGAATAAACAAAAGAGACAAAAAAAGATGTATTTGCCCTAATTTGAACTTAAACAGTCAGAGGACATGAGGCCTGCTGCTCATGTCTCAAAGTCTATAAAAGGAATGTCATGGGTGAGCCGTCCAGTGTTGCTATTCCTGGACATACTGCTGATAAATTGTGACAGATGCAAAGAGGGGCATGTTGATGCACTCACTTGCCCCGACATCCCCTGGTAGCACACGTTTTCAAAGGTGTCATTGTCTTGCCCTGTCTAAATAAACTCACTAAATACAAAAATGTAACTAAACTTTTCTCCATAGGTCCAACAAGTTAAATGTACAAATGAGATTTATTGCTTAATTTAGGGCAAGAAAACACTACATAGGCATGATACAAGCACGACAGAACATTTTAAAACGTAGGTCCTGTTTTGCTTGAAAACTTGAACTCAAAGTTTTAACAATATAGGCCATTTTAAAGTAGTTCCAGAGCAGATCAAATATAGGCCAAATCTATCACGAGTTTGCTTTTGTCACAATATATCTGTAGCACTTGAATTTATCTGACTGGCTGATACAATACATCTTTTACATTTTTCTGACATGTTTTATTTATATTTTCAGAAGGTCTGGGCTTTGTTCTGCTGCTACAGCCATGGCACCCAAAAAGAACAAGGCGACCAAAAAGAGTAAAGGAGACATAAATGAAATTACCATAATGGTTGAGGACAGCCCCATGAATAAGATCAATGGGTTAAACACTCTGTTAGAAGGAGCAAATGGCTTCAGCTGCATTTCAACTGAAGTTACTAATTCTCTCTATGCCCCAAACCTCCTGGAGGGTTTGAGCAACATGAGACAGGATAGCTTCCTCTGTGATCTAACAGTCGCCACCAAGTCAAAGTCATTTGATGTCCACAAGGTTGTCATGGCCTCTTGCAGCGAGTACATTCGAAACATCTTGAAGAAGGATTCGTGCCTCCAGAAGATCGACTTGAACGACCTGTCACCAGTAGGCCTCGCCACAGCAATCACATATGCATACTCTGGAAAGCTGACCCTGTCGTTGTACAGCATTGGCAGCACTATTGCTGCAGCCATTCTGCTGCAGATTGGCACCTTGGTGAAGATGTGCAGTGATTTTCTCATGCAGGAGCTCAGTGTGGAGAATTGCATGTATGTGGCCAATATTGCTGATGCCTATGACCTCAAAGAAACCAAGGAGGCAGCTCAGAAGTTCATGCGGGAGAACTTCATCGAGTTCTCTGAGATGGAGCAGTTCCTGAAGCTCACCTTTGAGCAGATCAGTGATTTCCTCTCAGATGATTCCCTGCAGCTTCCCTCCGAGATCACCGCCTTCCAGATTGCCATGAAATGGTTGGACTTTGACGAGAAGAGGTTGAAGTACGCGGCAGACCTCCTAACTCACATCCGCTTTGGCACTATCTCTGCCCAGGACTTGGTGAATCATGTCCAGAGTGTCCCCCGAATGATGCAAGACCCAGAGTGCCACCGTCTTCTTGTTGACGCCATGAATTACCATCTGCTGCCGTACCAACAGAACATCCTCCAGTCACGCAGAACAAAGGTGCGCGGTGGCCTCAAGGTGGTCCTCACAGTCGGTGGGCGCCCTGCCTTGACAGAAAAATCACTCAGCAAAGACGTTCTCTACAGAGATGTAGATAATGTGTGGAATAAGCTGACAGAAATGCCAGCAAAGAGCTTTAATCAGTGTATTGCAGTCTTGGATGGCTTCCTGTATGTGGCAGGTGGTGAGGACCAGAATGATGCAAGGAACCAGGCGAAACATGCTGTTAGCAACTTCTGCAGGTAAGAGCTAATTGTGACTTCTTTAACTGAATCTTTAATTTGGAGTTTGTTATATTAGTTTGTATAGGATTGAAAACTAATTGTAAATCCCTCTCACATTCTTTAGATATGACCCCCGCTTCAATACTTGGAATCACTTGAGCAACATGATTCAGAGGCGTACCCACTTCAGCCTCAACACCTTCAACGGCCTCTTGTTTGCCATCGGAGGGCGGAACACTGATGGAGTTCAGGCCTCGGTGGAGTGCTATGTTCCCTCCTCCAACCATTGGCAGATGAAAGCTCCCATGGAGATTCCCCGCTGCTGCCATGCCAGCTCCCTCATTGATGGCAAGATCCTTGTATCCGGAGGTTACATCAACAATGCCTACTCCAGGGCTGTGTGCTCGTATGACCCCTCCACTGACACCTGGTACGACAAGAGCAGTCTGAGCACACCTCGAGGCTGGCACTGTGCTGCCACAGTAGGAGACCGAGCCTACGTCATTGGTGGCAGTCAGTTGGGAGGTCGCGGGGAGAGGGTGGATGTCCTGGCTGTTGAATCTTACAACCCTCACAACGGGCAGTGGAGCTACTGCGCGCCTCTTCACACAGGAGTGAGCACCGCCGGTATTTCCACTTTGAACAACAAGGTCTATCTCCTCGGAGGCTGGAATGAGGGCGAGAAGAAGTACAAGAAATGCATTCAGGTTTACAACCCTGACCTCAATGAATGGACTGAGGATGATGAATTGCCAGAAGCTACAGTTGGCATTTCATGCTGTGTTGTGACCATACCCACACGAAAAACACGAGAGTCCAGAGCCAGTTCAGTGTCTTCTGCACCAGTCAGTATATAAGGGTTAGATGATATTAATGAAGTCGTTTACATGTCCAAAGGTCTCCAGCTTTTCTGTTGCATAAATCTTGGTTCTAAACTCTACCATTAGATCCGTTTTCAGGTCCAAGATAATCAGATTAAATTTTAATTAACTTTCTTTAGATATGGAAAAATAAGAAAAATTTAAGAATAAAACATTTGGCAACACCTTCTTTTAAAATATTTTTTAAACTCCATTCATCAGAAGCAAGTTGCAAGTTGCCAGTGCTAGCATTTTATGGAAGAATTAAGAAATAATAAAATATATTTTCAGTATTTTTCTTTAAATAATTAGTATAATTTGCATCATTAAGGTTAGATAATGTTCATGACAGAGACGGACTGGACATATAAATAACCAATTTTATTATTTTTAGACATAAATTTACCTTTTGGGGCCAATTCATTTGGGACCATCAAAACTCAAATGAAAGGTATAAAAACGCAAAAATCAATGCTGTTATTGACATTAATCTGTAACATAACATATAATTTACCATACTGTGTTGTTTGTGTACAACACAGTCATTGATATTGAAGGATTTTATTATAGTCCGGTTGACTAAAGCTACTGTGATTCTCAGATACTTGGCAAAAACCTGGAGTTGGAATAAGTGTTGGCACGGCCTACCAGGAGTAGGTGCTTGTGATTTGTGTTTAAACACACTACACAGTAAAGCTGTCTTGTGTCGTATATTGTGTGATCGTCATAAACACTTGGTGCGAAGAAAAAGGATTCTGTTGGGAATATGTTGGAATGATGAGGGTTGAATGGGTTCAGACATGACAATAATTAACTTTTTTGTAAAAAAGAAAAAGAAAAATATAACTTAGGAATGATGTTGTCCGCCTGAGCTTTCCTGGAGGTCAGTACTCATGAATTCCCTCATTGCTCATGTCTTTTCATTTTCTGTTTGTTTTTAAATTAAAGAGATCATGTGTACGCTACTCTGAGCCATGGTCAGTTATTTAAGGTAATTTAATTCTGTTCGTTATGTGAGTCTTATAAAGGCGTGTATTTGTTAAGGTTTGTTTTTGACCACCATAAATTAGCAATTCTGATTCAAATTGTATTTCATACTTGCCCTTTTTAGTGGTGTTTTATTACTCTTTTGGGAAATTATTGAAAAGTCCAGTTAATATTGACATATGGCTTGATTGGACTGGAAAGTGTCACCATGCTATGAAACCAGGATTTAGTTTCACTATATTTGCAGAGTGTTTACTGCAGTATTTGTGGACCAGGAGGAAAAAGTGACGAGGCCATTTAGAGGGCTACATTTCCAATTTCCACAACAATAAGGTATGCACTTTTTACTTCCTGTCTTTAATGCCACTTATTTATTTATTTACATTTCTTTACACATATTTAAGTATTTATATACAAACAAGTAGATATCAGATTAGTGTTTGTACGCCAAACCAAATCTTGAAATCCATAAAAAGCGTATACCCTGAAACTTGCATTGAGTGAGTAATCCGGCAGCTGCTGTCAAGTCTGCCTCTAATTGGTTGTCACATAATGACTGTAAAAACACAAAGATTTCAGCTCTGTGATTTACACAGTAAACATACTTTACACTCTGAGAGCGAGGCAGCAGGGCATGTAACATGAGCCAAATGATTACATAAAAGGGCTATTATATTATGCACAGTACGTTTTAAGTGTTAAACTTAAATAAAAATACTCCAACTTAAGTTTTGCTTATTTAGTCGTGAATATTTATTATTATATAAAAAGACTTTATGACATATACCAAACTTTCAGAAGCTTTATATGACTCATGCTCTTTGCTTTGGTGAACTGATTAGTTCTGGTGAAATGTATTGCTTTGTCATGATGTGTCACCTTTCTTTTATTATTCCTCTATGATGTTGCATTCCCAAACTTTTGTTGTAAGAATGACTCGTTGATTTTAATGCTGTGCTTTGAAATGATAAGACAATCCCACACTAAGTAAATAGCATTGTGGTAGTAGCTATAGAAAAAAGAGCACCTGGCTGTTTTGTGATTCTTTTCTCTTTTAGACAATAGTTTGCCAGAAATCACCTACCAAAAGAAAGCAGGAAAGAAATAAGCTAGTTTAAACAAACTGAACTATGGACATCTTACATACTGTGTCCCAAATCAATTACATTGTCTTATGCCATATTAACACTTTGACAAAAAATATGTTTTTCCATACACTAATTTGTAATTGAAATAATTTAGTGTCCAGGGTCTACAAGCACAGTGACGTCTTCATGGTGGCAGATTTGCTCAAACAAAGAGTTTGTCTTTTATCATTATTTAGCATTTATCATTTTCTTAAAGTAATACATTTACTTCCCTTTCTCATATTTTCAACAGTGTCAAAGATTAAACCTACTCTTCTTTAAAGCACTTCACAGCACAGAATCTGCACTTTTAAACGTTTTTAATTTTCTTTTATTAGCTACGGACTCTGGGGATTCCGCCATTCTTATGCTTTTAGATCTCAAAGCTGCATTTGACACAGTAGACCATAGTATCCTTAAAGGTATTGCTCTGGAGTGGTTTATGTCTTACTTGTCTGACATGTAAGACAAGTACTGTCAGCCTAGGTGACTCTGTTTCCTCCTCAGAGCCTAGCCTCAACTTGTGCTGAAACAATTAGTTTATTTATTAATTGGCAGATAATCACTCATCTAATCTAAGTATTTGGTGCTTTTCTCTGCTGTATATTGAGGTAAATAAAATGACTGCGGGTTGGACTGCTGTTTGACAAACTAAGTTATTTGAGGTCATGATTTTGGCTCTGGGATAGGGAGAATAGTTTTACCCAGAATGAAAATTAGAAGGGAAAAAACTATTATTCTGTTGTACTAACCAGAATAGGTCAAAATTTTATGTTAAAAGTAAAAAAGTAAAAATGTGGATATTTACATTACAAAAGGATATTGTAAAATGGAAATCCGAAAATGTTAAAATGGAAAGTTAAATCTGAACTGCTGAAATGGAAAGTAGAAAATGCTAAAAAGTAATATAAATGCTAGAATGTAAAGTTTAAATGTAAAATCTTAGATTGAAATGTGAAATTTACTTTTGGCATTCTACAGTTACAGTAACATTTTACAAAGGTAAAGTAAACGCCAGGTTTACCCAGAAACCAGATTTCAGTATACTGGTCATGCTTGGTATTTCGGGAAAATAGGAACATTTCTCCTTGATGAGATCTCAGTAAAGGTTTATGTCCCGACAGCACTTGAACGTCGCATCGCTACCACATCTGACTGACAGATAAGTGGGAGGAGCCTAGCAACGAAGAATGCTGAGTCATAGTGACGTCACTTCGCCCGCAGCTCCGCCTGACGACATCACGTGTGTAAATCCAGGAGGGCGTTCATTTGTGCAACACATCTGAAACTCTGTGAGGCAGATTGGCTTGGCAACAACGACCTACCTACCGGTTTACCTCGCTGTCATTCCACCACAGTGCAGCACATTACCGGGCTCAGTCCGTGGTTGTTAAACGAGCCGAAGCCAGCGGGCACTGATTAACTAGTCAGGTTTTTTCGGGGGAGCAGCCATATCAGCTCTCGGGTGTGCTTTACCGAGCTAACCAGACATTAGCAAGTGATAAGCAGGGGCCTTATTCTTCTGGATGCCCAGCTAAGGTTACCGACAGGGCACGCCGCTTAACAGCACCAAAATACTCTGCATTCCGCGTGTGAACTCTCTGACAGCACCCCAAGGACCCAGGATCCGCCGTTTGTCCGGACCGAGACTTCATGCTAGCTCCGTGCGAGTTGGACAAACTAGCTAGCTAGCTAACGCTTGGCGTGCAAGTTCATATAAGCAGCCAGCAAGACACCAGTCGTCAGTTTCACTTCCAGCCTGTCTGTGCGATGGGTTTACTGTCACAGGGATCTCCACTGAACTGGGAAGAAACAAAGAAGTATGCCGACCATATCCGAAAGCACGGCATCATCCAGTTTCTCAACATCTACAACAAGGTGAAGGAACGCCAGAAAGATGTGCTGAAATGGGGCGACGAGGTGAGAAACGAGCTTTGCACTTAAAATGAACCAAAGTGTGAAAAGAATGCAGTGCTGCAACTGTCTGTTGATGCCTTTTCATCTGTCAGCCATGATGGTTGTGAATGATGCAATAGTGGCCCTCTGTTGATTTAGAAGAACAACATTTAACTCAAATGAATCTCCAGCTTTCACTATTGGATGTAATATAACAATACGTCCAGGTACACAAGCTGCTGTCATTGACATCTTCTCCAGTATAAAGCCGTTCATTATGTCCATATGCAAGTTGATTGCCTGTTGTTACTGGTTGCAAGGGAAACAGTGATGTTTAATCAAACCTTTGGTACTATTTGTATAACACTAAAATTACAGAACCTTTATCAGATTGAATTACTGTGTCTAAAGAAAAATGTGTGTGTTTTTGAGAGTTGTCAAACACAAGTTACTGATGGTTATTCATTAACCAAACTTAAATGTTAAACATCTACTTATAAATGTTCACTTAGAGTATTACCGGTCATTTAATTTCCTAGTATGTGTTTACTAATACTGATAATCCATAGTGCCACCGCCAACTCAGGAAGACACTCCCTGTTGAATAAACCTCAACACGAAGCCTGCTATACAATATGTTAAGGCTTGTGGGTTTGGCTGTTGCATGATTTTATTTATTTTTCTTTCCTTCAGAACCTCACACCAGTTTTGCATTTCCAGTTTTTTGCCCGCCACCAGTCCCCAAAACTTCGGCGTGCTACAGCTTGTACAAAGTGTTTTCATTTGGAACAATGTGGAATGCTGTTGTTATAGATTAATCCCTCTTTCAGACAGGGGATTACAGAGTTGCGGAGTCAAAGTCAAGGAAACATAACTGATGAATTGGAATTGATGTGATGGCGTCCCAGTCTGATCTTGAACACGTCTGCTTTGTGCTGTAGTCTAGCATGGATTGAAACCCGGGTATAGAAGTAACAGGAGCACATTGAATGAATAAAGCAGTGGCTGTAATGCAGCATGTGACTGCTGAGTGATAAGCGGTCCCGTTTGTTTATTTGTTGCATTGTTTACTTTTAAGGTTGAGTACATGTTGGTGGAACTGGATGACAAGGATGAAAAGGTTCGACTTGTCCTGAACGGCGGAGATGTTCTGGAAACTCTCCAAGACCAGGGGGAAAAGATAAACCCCAAGTAAGTAAGCGCTCGCACTACATGTCCCCTCGTTCAGCAGAATATGTTACAGATATGAAAAGATCTAGATGTCTTGTTACTGTGTAGATTTGAAGGAGGAAGGCCATCATTTACTTAGATAATTTCAACAACTCCCTCCTTCCAAATACACGTTTTATCTTGTGAAGATACACGGCGCTCAAGTACATTTTCTCTCGAAGTACTTGTATTCATGATAAATAGCAACACTTCAATTCTTCATCTGAGTGACATTTAAGTAAATGCCACAACTCAAATGCCAGCAGTCTTATTGGCAGTGCTGCTGTTGGTTTTATTATTTGTTTTGGATCATAAACAGCTGTGATGTGGCCGTGATTTAGATAAAAAAAATCTAGTTGAATTAAACCTTGACCTAATAAGTTATGCATCATAAAAAGAAACACAGGTTTGTTCTCACTAAATCCACACCCACACCATTGTGTTTTGTTTTGCCCGGTACAAATCCTGAAACATTTCATTTTCATTTTATTTATTCAACCAGGAAAACCTCATTGAGATTAAGAATCTCCTTTACAAGAGTGTCCTGGCCAAGACAGCAGCAAACCAAGTTACAAGTCAATAAAACCACAAACAAAATTACAAGCATACATCAAAATTACAAGTTACAAAATAATATTAACAATCAAAACATTTACAACCTAAAGACTCCTCATTTAGTGCCCTCAACTTGCTTTTAAAACGATGTAAGGAGACCGTTTCCCCCAGACGTAGTATATCCTGCAACAAATTCCAATCTGTTGGAGCAGCAGAGCTGTTTGTTCGTAGCTGGAGTGCATTACTTGTAGCTGCCTTTCCTTCACGGCAGGTTCCAGCTATCGTAGGGGCCATGACCCCAGTTACTGTTTTCTAAAGAACACAAATTAGTCAGCCAGTACTTTAACTTTTGACATATAACAGCAGAGCGTGGGACAAAGATCAAGCAGTTTAAAATCCTTTTTCCATCACACTGCACACAAGTAGCGTCATTTTAAGGGTTCACAAACGTCAAGAGCCAGTGGTGCAGAGTACAGCAGGGACAGCCACCGTCTCACCGAATTTCCCTGCAGAACACAGCAGACTGTTAATTTGACTTTCAAAGTCACCGTTCATTCATCATTCATATTACATGTGATGATGGACATGCAAAAAAAAAAAGCACACTAGACAAACAAGTCAGATCCCTTCAGACACAATGCTGAGGCGTTTTTAAAAGTCTTTACCTAAAAGATTTTATTTAAGCATCAGTTAGATGAGAAGTGTCGGTACACTACAATTTGGAAGTCCTTGCATACGTTCATAGAGGTGAAACTCGTCAGTTCTTTTATCACATATAATATGTTATGTTGTGGATATTGCGCATGGCCATATTGCTATTGTGATGATATTTCTGCACCAAGGCAGGTGTGTGCATTGTGAAATCCTCTAATCAAGAAACATCTCACAGATAAAATAATCTGAGTTCAGTCTGAAGAGAGAAAAGACAGGAATTACTGAACTTGAACTTTCATAAATGTAGTAATAAAGTTCTAATAATGTTGCTTGTGGACAAACTGAGTGAAGCTATTTGTCTCTTTATTAAGCATTGTAGATGATGGTAAAAAAAAAAATATATATATATATATATATATATATATATATATTAAACATTTTTACAAAAGTGCTGAAGTTAAATCCCTAAAATCTCCAGAATGTGGAGATGATGTGAGCACATTTATCCTCAGGACGTCCGTCAGTGATAACAATCTGAATGCCGTTTTCATTCCTAACCTGTAGTAACATTTCTTTAAAAAAAAGAGGAGGAGGAAATCTCTGCAGGCGTGTAAATGTGTTTGCACAAGCTCGTGAGTGTTATGCTTGCTCGCTGCACATGACGTCGGTCTAAATCTGTGGAGCCAACTTCACCCAGGGGAAATACCAATGGCAGTGGGAATAGTAGAGCCGATGCATTCCTCATTACTGCCCCTTTGTCGCACACACCAAAGAGCACACTCTGGAGCACAAATACGTCGCGTTGGTTTGCCCGGCCAAGATTACGGCTGACATACGATAAAGGGAGAGTTTATTCAGTCGGAAAGGTCATCGTGATACGGAGACCGGGGCCTTTTCTTGATGGCCTTCTTTCTCGCCGACCTATAAAAGCAGAACGTTTTCACAACACCATTTAAAAATATAATATAAATATATATATATTTGCAGCCACCCCACGCTTTGGAGACCGGAGTATGGCAGCTACATGATTGAAGGAACTCCGGGGCAGCCGTACGGCGGGACGATGTCAGAGTTCAACACTGTGGAGGGCAACATGGGGAAGAGACGACGAGAGGCCTCGTCTGTCCTGAACCAGAACGAAACCCTCTGCACCATCACCTCGTTTCCAAGGTTGGTTTACATCGAGCGTTTAATGAAAGCTTAACCGAGTGATTTCTGATTCTCGCCTGACATTCCAGTCTCAGATCAAGGCTATGACGAAGACAGCACTTGTTCATCTCACACACCGGCTCGCCCTCTTCGCTCTCTTGATGCTCGTCATTCCCTCGGTTCAGCACATTTGCCCATCGTGCGCCTGATCTCTGGAACGACCGTCCAGTACTTGTTAAAGAAGCACATTCAGTTGAAATCTTTAAATGAACACTGAAAACATACTTTTATTCACTTTACATCCCACCCTAGAACTGGGAATGTATTTATTTGAATTGTATAGAAACATGCCACATGTTTTTAATGTGGTTGTTTTAGTTATTGTTTGTTTTGTTGGCCTGCGGGGTGTTCTGCTCTGTGTTCTCTTTGATTGTAAAGTCTATTAGGACCATGCTGCATGGTGATTCTGCACTTTAAATAAAGATTGATTTGATTGATTGAACCCTCTTTAATAATTGTTAGTGGAGATAAGAACAAAACAAAAACAAAACCACGTCCGTAGTCTTGCAGTTTTATGTTTCATTCATCGATTTGATGGATTCAGGAAGTTTACAGTGTTGACCAAAAGGTGCTTTTTCACTTAGGAACAGTGTTTGATTGCACTTGACAACACGAGCAACACATTTTAATTGTCATAATATTTTAAAGCTGCATTAATTGATCGCTCAGTCGACAGAAATGAATTGGCAACAAATTTAATGATGGATTAATCCTTTTGTGTTATTTCCATTGATTTTAGCTTGTATGTTGCTGGTCAGACAGAACAAGACATTTGAATATGTCATCTTAGATTTTGAAATTATTATTATTAGCATTTTTGCATTTGCCTTGTTGATAACAATAATTGTGAGTTGCAGCCCTTGAATAGTTATGTATGTCTGATTCTTTTGTTTAGGCTAGGTTGCCCAGGTTTCACCAAACCAGAGCACCGTCCGACCCCTGTTGAGAAGGGCGTGTCAAAGTCACTGTTTTTCCCAGATGAAGCCATCAACAGACACCCGAGATTCAGGTGGGCTTCATGTTTACATGTGTGTGATAGCCTGCAAGCGTGCCTGCATTATTGAGTGTTTATGTAAATAAATAAATAATAAAAAATAAACAATTGAAACAATTATCAGCTACTTTATTTTTTTAACTCCCAGATATCACTATCAGCCTCAAATATTCAGTCAGGCTGTAGTATGCAGCTGTGATGGTTTTCTTTTTGGCTTATTTTTAGTGGTGCCAGTAGATTTGAATCTCCTTTCAATGCGTATAGTTTTCTATAATGAAGCGTGTTTTGTGTGTGTGTGTGTGTGTGACCTGTGTGTGTGGATTTGCATTTTTTACAGCACCCTTACCAGAAACATACGTCACAGAAGAGGAGAGAAAGTTGTGATTAATGTGCCAAGTAAGTCCAACTGAAATTAAATTGTTTTGGGGTTTTTGTCTGCTCGTTAAATCACATGTCCTGTGTGTCTCCTCTGAGAAATAATCAGAAACCAAAACAATTTATACATTTTCATATTTCTCATAATGCCACCTCTAGTTTCCCATAAATTTGATAGAATATCGTTTGTGTGCGGTCTCTGTCAGTGTAGATGGTAGCAGTAACGTCAGAGTCTAACAGCTCGACAGCAGCCTGCTTCAAAACACGAGACACAGACCTTGAACGACAGCCCACATTACCTTTCCTGCTAAAGTCTCCTCCTTATCAAACTTATAAACATGAACACACGTGTCTTGTCCTGCATATTAGCTTGTTCAACAAACGACCAAACAAACGTTCCCCGAAGAAAAGTGTCAGCAAGCTAGTTAACTGATGAGCTGCTCGGCTGCATCACATTAATCGGTGTGTAAACGAACCTGCAAATGTCACTTGGTTAGATGCTGGTGTGCACCGTACTCTTCAGTATCTAACAACATGCTGTCTGTCTGCCAGTGACGTGTGACTTTGGTTACTTCCTCTCAGTCACTACTGCGTAACAGCACAAACTCAGACATGCACACCAGCTGGCTGAGACTAAAAGGAGCATTCCTGACATTTTCCCTTTTTTTTTTTTTATAACGAAAAACTATTAATACATTAAAAGAGCTTGTTGCGATTATTTTGGACTACATAAAGGGATGGCTAAATGTGATTTCAGTTGGACTTTAAAGGTTTTGATTCATTTAATTTGCCTCTGCATGGGAAGAATAAATAAATATGACTATATTCCTGTTTCAGTCTTCAAAGACAAGTGCACTCCATCTCCATTTGTGGAGGAGTTTCCTGAGGATGATGGTGAAGCAGCGAGGGCGGCTCTGCCTGATCACATCTACATGGACGCCATGGGCTTTGGCATGGGCAACTGCTGTCTGCAGGTAGTGCAGAGTGTTTAGTTTTCAAACGGTGATGTGACGACAACGGCGGAATCTGGGCTAGTTTTTCCCAACTTTTGTGTGACTGCAACTTTACAATCCCAATTAGTGATCCGTTAATGAACTTCAGCCTCTCTTTTTATGATGGTTTTGCAGGTGACATTCCAAGCTTGTAGCATCAATGAGGCAAGGTACCTTTATGACCAACTAGCAACTTTCTGCCCGATAGTGGTGAGTAGATGAATACAGCATGTGCTTCTTGACCTCTTCTTCCGCCGGACTATTATATAACTAATTATCTACTTGCTGAATTCAATATTTCCACAGGCAATATGCAGAGTTTGGCAGTTTAGTCTTAAACATTGCATCAGAGAAAAAAGATTACGTGGCTTTGCTTTCGTCGTTCGTCATTTCACAAAACACTACACTACTGAATCCTGTTTTGGCTCTTTACAGATGGCGTTGAGTGCGGCCTCGCCCTTCTACAGAGGCTTCGTGTCGGATAATGATTGTCGCTGGGGAGTCATTTCTGCCTCGGTGGACGACAGGACACAGGAGGAACGCGGGCTCGAGGTGAGCAGGTGGACACTGAACAACCACATCGTGCAAAAACAAATATGTTAGATAGTCAAAAGAACAAGTCCTTTTGGGGAATGTGCTTTGTTTAGTTTGACCTCTCATTATTTTTGTCTTGCACTTAAAGTCATTGAGTGATTTTGGTTGTTGTTGTTTTTGTTTTGAACACCAAGTGTCACCAAATTGTTTTGTTATTTACATTAGGCCTGCCAAAGTAGTGTTGTAGAAAAAAAGTCCAGTGTTTGGGCCAGATATGAGTCTGGACCTCTTCTCCAACACTCTGCTGCAGAAGTCTCAAACAGGTTCAAAAAGGACACTGGATACAAACAGACGTCAGATGCAAAGAGTTTATTCTTTCAAGGAATAAACCCGAAGCCCCGGAGCTGAACTAAAAAATAATACATGTGCAGGCCATTTTATAATACATACAACCCATTCTGAGGAAATCAGGGATGGGCTTTACATTATCCAATCATCATCCTATAGATACTGGTGTCAACATCTTCAAATTTGGACGTTCCGGCCACTTTGTAGGAAGGTCCGAGAACGTAATGGGATACCCTCAGTTAGCTGGCGTTGACCTGAGTTTCACCTACTCACGGTCATAACTAATATTTTATCAGTATCAACCGACAGCTAACTGAGGGT
>JAVQJD010073895.1:0-31263 GCA_036023655.1 Nannoperca australis | reverse complement strand
AGGGGGGGGTGCTAGTGAGCAGAGATGGGGGCCGATTTGCAAGCGCAGTAGGGAGGAAGTACGCATGGACACCCCCCGGAGAGATGGAAGAGTGTCGCAACAACGTCCGTCCGGAGCAGAAAGGCAGCACAGGACTGAATCACAGGACTGAATCACAGCGTGGACCGGAGAGAGAGACAGAAGGGCTTCTGGGAAAGGTGTGCCCTACATGTTGTTGTCTGGGACTCCGCTGTAGGCTACCTGCTGTGTGTATGTAACCTGGCAATATAACTCCACTGGGCATTTTCTGCTTTGCTGTGTTTTGTGCAAAGTGAACTCAAACAGTGAACACATACAAGTGGTGGTTATAGTCTGGACCAAAGTCATTTCTATCCTGTTCTATTGTATACTATCCGTATACCAAGCTTCACAGTCCCACCCCATTGATAAAATAAAACGTGACGTGCAAACTGAACAGAAAAATAAAGTTAACTTAAGTGAATGCTCCATGTTTTGTTATTTCTAAACCAAACTCCATTAGAGAAACACGCCTTTATACTGCTACATCACTGTGGTACAGCACAACAAACCCCACGTCGATTCTGTGACGAGCATCACGTAGCCTAAACAGGTGGCTCTGTCTGTTCTAGTCTATTCTACTGTCTTCTTCCCACCCTCTTTAAACGTGACGCCTTCAAGGGCGACTTTATTTACCGTATTCTGTAGGTCTACATGGTAGATTTTTGTGTTTACTTTAAATTCCGTTTCTATGCATTTACTTTTTTATTGGCGTATTGGACCAAGCACCGAATAAAGCAGGTGCTGTGGGGCACATTTCACAGCTATAATCAAAGTCAAATTGCTAAAGAGCTAATTACGAGTCATTCAATCACAAGCCGATTTACTAATTAGCCTCTGTGTAATTAACTGTCTTGCAATATGGCTGCATTATACGTACACTCATTGCTTTCCAAATAACACAAAAGGGGTGTCTGGCTGTTTGGCGGCGATAGCCTCCCACCGAGTATTACTCAAGACTACATTACCCAACGACCCTTGCGCTGCGCCCAAGAATCCCTGGAATAACGATTGCGCCTGCGTATCCAGACGTGGCAACGGCATCATGGCCTCTTGGAACCGCTACGGGAGTCGGATGAGAGGGGAGAAAATGTTCATGGTGGTGTTGCTGGTGAGTCTGGACGAGCCTCTTCTGTGTGTCGTGTAAACTGCAGCGGCTTTCTGTGACCGCGGAGCTCGTTTGTGTCCGTTAAGGAATTTAGGAGGGAGATAAACCCCCCCCCCACCGCTGTTCCCCGCGTCTCCTAGCCTGTCCGTGCAGGAGGTAAAGTTGACAGCCCTTGACTGAACTTGGTGCTCAGATTTAACCAGCTAGTAATAATGCGGGTGGACTGCGGTTTCGGTGGCGCAGGTAGAATAACTGTGTTTTCTTGTGTAGTTGCCTGTGTGTGTCTACACAGAGTGGGTTTGTGGCCGCCGGTCGCCCGTGTAACGTAACGTTTCACGGGGTACCTCCCCTGAGTCGGAGCCGTGTTAACCAGCGTGCAGTTCGCTTACCTCGCTCTCCGGAGCCTGCACTTTTCATGTTTGAAAAGTAGTTTTTAAGTTAAATTCATGTAAATGAATCATAATTCGGCTGTTGTTGTCAACACAGCAGGGCTGGGAGTCACAGGAACTGCTGCGTCCACTCATCGACTTTGTAAAGCGATTTGAAAGTTCATAACTTTCCAACTTGCACAAAAGTGATGGCCGCCCGCAGGTGGGTGTGAACCAGCTGGCTGTAGTGTGTTGAACAGAAGCGCCCTTTGGATTCAGTACATTATCCTTCCATAATCACGTGACTGTCCGAACTGAAGTGGTTATGCAGCATAATGGAAACAGTTATGGTTAACAATATGGTTTTGAGAAGGCAAGTCATTTTATTACTTATGAGTCTAATCTAATGTTTATTCTTTAAAATATCAAAGAATAGTGGAAATGCCCATCACAGTCCAGTCCAGTGTGTCCAAAACCCCCCGAATATTTAATGCATACAGCAAATGTTTGGTATTTTTGCTTAATGAATGACTTAAAGGACAGATTCTATGGTAATATTCCAAACACAATGTGTGTAGCTATTCCTGGAGCTTTTGACCATATCCATCAGCCTTCTTCCAAGAAGATTAGTAGTTCACGTTCAAGTGTCTTTGTAGAGCACAATTTCATACAAGAGCTTTAGTGTTAAGAATACGTTTAACGTCTCCACAGTTTATTAGGCACACCTAGCTAAAACGAATGCTGTCTAATTGCAACAGTCCTGCGATAAAGCCTGCCTTCATCAACGTTATAATGTTCAGTTTGGTTAAAACTGTGGTCTCATTTGTGTTAGTCCGTTATGAATATCAATTTCAATCAAAACAACTGATCACACAGTGCAGACCTTTCTAATCAGTTTTGTTTAGCAGTCACTTAAACGTTATTACCAAGAAACGATAATGTAACATTTAGGCCAGCAAAAATGAATGCAGATGGTATGTTCACTGTGAGTCTTCAAGTTGTACTGCAGAGAAATAAATGGAAGACAACGGCAACCTGGGAAAACAATCTCAAATAAAAAGTGGTGTGCACATATGCATACTATGCATGATTAGTAGTGAGTGTGGGAGCTAAAACCTGCACACACTGGTATGGTCCACTAAACAATTTAAACAGTTTCACATTCATGCCACTGCAGACTGTTTAATACTGATACCGACCATATCCTGCTCTGCTTCCTGTTTGGCAGCTACCTTTGCAAACAAGCTTGGGTGTGTATGTGCAGTGCACTCTGTGTGCTTTTGGACAGTGCCACTATTTCATATTTCGGCACTGTGCCACAGCTCATCTGGATCTGAAATGAAACCATGACCATGAGGTTACAGTGCTGACTCGCCGCTTTCATTTGGCAGTGATAACATCCACAACAAATGTCATTTGTAATTTTAGGGGCCCAAAATGAATTGGACAAAATAACATAACCTTAAGTAAAGTCATCCTGTTTAATATTTGGTTGTTCATCCTTTACAGTCAGTGACAGTCTGAAGTCTCTGACCAACTCTTCGGTTGATTTGTCTGTTAATGACAAGTTCACTGAAATCTGTCACCGTAAGATATACTTAGAACTTGAAAACTCTCTGTTTAGGTTCTGCAAAAGAATTGAAGTCTGTAGCACAAGAATCTGAACAAGTTTTAAAAAACTTACTTGATTTATTTGATTTGGTTGAATTAGACTATGAACCAAAATGGAATATTTTCATAATTTAAGACATTTTCTAAGCAAATAAATGTCTTTTAGGTTTGTGACTTTTGGTCAGAAAAAACAAGTCATTTAAAGATGTCACAGTGGGCTCCAGGATATTATGGTTTTAGAACGTTCAGTCAACAAATGTTTAATAGATGAACTGAAAGAAACAACTGTCGGATTATTCAATCACATAACGAGCACGCCCTGATTCATAAAGTGCCCATCATGTCTCTAAATAATGGAGCTGCTACAAGTGACATGCAAACAGCCAATCATTTAACAGACAGCAACGGCAGAAGCAGCGTGGACTGAGAAAATGAGTGCAGGCAATGTGGAAATTGTAAATAAAAAAGGGGCAGGTCAGCTTGCCTGGTCTTTATTAAAAATAGGTCATAGAAATGATCAATAATTATTGATATCGATTCAAATGAAATATTTTTGTTATGATTCGTTTTTCAGCTGTATCACCCACCACTCACCTTTGGTGTGTGTGTGTGTTGATACAGTGGGTAGCACTGTGAGGTGTATGGAGGTCATTCCACAAAAAAAACACTGCAGCACTTTGTTAGAGGGCAGCTGTCTGGATGGTGGAGGCCTGCCTGTCAAAACAATTTAATCCAACCTCCCGACAGACACACACACACACACACACAAATGAAGTATCTGATTCACTCGCCCATGGCTGGTAAACTTAAAATGTTGTCTCCTTGTCAATGATCTTTTTTTTTTCTTTTTTTTTTTTACCAAGCCAGAATAATTCATGTGTGACCCTACCTGTTCTCAGTGACATTTGGGTTAGCAGCCATAGATTAATGTGTTGATTATTTATTTTAATAGTGAAGTTATTGGTTTATTGTTTAGTTTCTAAAATATCATGCATAAAAAAATGCCATCACAGTTCCCTTGAGGCAAAAGTGCCAGTCAAACAGTCAACCCAAAGATGATCAATTTAACTTAAAATAGACGCAAACGTAGGAAATCTTTAAATTCATTTTTGTTTAATAAATGACTAAAATGATGAATCAATGCTTAAACTTGTTCAAAATTAATATTCTGACAATAATCTGATTAATTTATCAATTTATCTTTCAGCTCCACTAGTGGTGAAAGTAGCCTAGCTGAGCTTTACTAAATGTTAACGTAATTAATAAAAAACACATGGATATTAAACAGGATATTAAATACTTTTTAAATGACATGGTAAGAGTCTAACCAAATGTCATATTATAATTCACATATTTTAGTCTAAGAGATTAGATTACGCCCAACAACAGATCCACTTGCTTCTTATTGTACATCCATGCACAACCCCAGTGGCAGAGAGACTAAACTTAACCTTAATGCATACAAATTATTAAATACTTTCCTTCCACCTGTGAGCTGCTGAGCCCACCGAAATGCAGTACGAGCTAAACTAGGCCAATCTCAACACTCAGGATTACCATCAAACTAACTGCACTCAGCAACACAGAAAATTCTTCAGAAATGCAACAGAAAAGAAAGACGGCTGCACTCGACTTCTACATAGACCATCTATAAGCTTCTGTGACTCAGTACACAGGGTAAAGTGTTGAATTCCTCCAAAACTGAGCTACTACAATTTCCATTCCTGGTAATGAGCCTCAAAAGTTGATGTGCTTGGCAATGAGCAATCATTTTGAAATCATCTTTTTAACCCTTGTGGAGAAGCCACTGGGTCAATATGACCTGGCAAGGTAGCACAAGGGTTAACAAAATAAGTCAATCTTATCAGTTTGTCAAACAGTTATACCATAGTCCACAATGAGCAAACCTATTATTTTAACCAGCAAATATCTAATCTGACAAGACATATAATGCCATCTTTCAGTACTTGACCCTTTTATCATACTCCACTTCTGCGGACACATACTAAATAAGTATTGAGGTTCGATAACCAGTCTCATCCCACAACAGCGACTTGGTAGCATGTTAGTAGGCCGAGCCTCTCCCCTGACTTCCAGTCGCTGATAGCTGAAACGGGATAGTTGTTAAAGTTGCTAATTGATTGCGCCTCTGCTCATTTGAGAGCTAAGAAGCCTCGTAATCAGCGCTCTGTATGTTATCAGATGCAGCATGGCTTCCTTTACAATCAGCCAGTCCACACACACACATATACACACGCACGTGCACACACACACCAACGTGCACCTGACTGGCTCATTAGTCAGGCGAAACTCAAGGCAAGTGCTTGACAAACACTGGTGTAATTTGTGCTGATTCAGTGCTGCCCCTAGAACCGGATGCCATTTATTAAGCAGATTTGTCACAGCAGATGGAGGGTATGGGCTCGCAGGCAGAGGCTGGGCACCTGCTGCTTAGGAACAGCCACATTTTTTACATCAGCGTGAAGGGACTTACCTTTATGGCAGATAAGGACGGTCGTCGTATAAACCGCTAATGGTTTTCCTCAGTCTTGAGTTTGTTCTGCACCGAGTCATGTAATCACAAAATGCAAGTTTAACTCAGAGAATTTCGACAGATTACAGTTACGAGAAGGTCACATTTGGCACGTGCCAATTGACATTTAAGCTGTTGTCTTATTGTTGCCGCCATCAGAGAGAGCTGGCAGCTTTTGTGGCATTTGAGCAGAGCCCAGGTTTTTGAGCACGGTTGCGACACCGTAAGTCTGACAGGGTCATTTTTAGTTAACCCTTAATGTTGTGAGCCCGACCAGCATGCTGGCATATTGGCTTATCACAGATCTATCAGTATCCGTACACACCCAGTTTAGTAGGTAAACATGGCTAAAACTAATGTAGTCAAATACAATAAACCTGCCATTATTGCAGTCACCTGCTTGAAGAACAGAACTGCTGCTAAGCCCGTGATTCACAGCTTTAGTATACTGAGGTAAAAATGCCTTTTTATTTTTTTGCATTCCTGATGCAGCCTGTTACCTGTGTAACTGTGTGAAAAATGTGTGTGTGTTACACCAAATCACGCTGCTCTTCTTGTCTCATTTCCATTGATTTCTCCCCCCCTCCCGTAGCATGTGTGGAGGAGGTAGCGATAATGGGGAAGGACAGTGTTGGGCAAGGTAGGAGTGCAGCACCATTATAATGCCTCTCACAGTGATGGCAGAGTGAAGGGTGCCTCCAGAGCTGTTGTGGCACTCGGCTCAGTGATTGGTAGTCATTGGTGGCGTGCTCTCCATCAGTCACCTGCCAGCTGAGGCAGAGGGCAGAGGGCAGTGAAGCACAGATGTTGTTCTCAAGTCAACAGGTCTTTGCAAAGCTACAATTCTACTTTATAACATCTAACTGAACAATATTTATTCTATACTTTGTACAGTGGAGTTTAGTAACCTGCTGACATGTTTCAGGTCTTTGACAGTGAAATTGTTTGGATTGAGACAGTGTTTACTATCAGTAAACTGACTGAACAATTAACATTAAATAGAAAGGCTTGCGTCATATATTCATACATTTCTTCTTGGTTTTGGTCTTTTCAAGGGATAAAAGTTGTTAAATGACGTGTTAAATCCTTAGTATCTATATGACATTTTCTGTCATACTCTGCTTTCATTTCCTGTTTTTATCACATGGTGGGAAGTGTAGTTTCATGTTGGTATTAATGTGACACATTTTTACTTCTCATATTAATATGAGAAAGTTTTACTTCACATATTAAGTAAAACATAGCTTTTTTTGTAGTACGCCATCAGTACATTTTTGACTGTGCTATGCTTACGATGTCCCATCAGCATGATTCTTATATTGCTTGAACACTGACACTCTCCTCTATGTTCATATACAGATATGTTTGCATTTCTCACGTGTTTGGCTAAGAAATGTAGTGACCATATGCCAAAAGCCTGTGAATAAACCATGAAAAAACAGCCTGGAGTCCAAAGGGTTAAGTGATTAGTCAAGTAATGGGCTCAAACTACATCTTTTTACATGATTTTTTTTTTTCACGTCATTGGAAAATTCTCCTTTATAATGGACCATGGTAGACTGTAAACTTCTTGATGGATTCAGTGTCAGAGACCATGCACATATTCATATATTCATGGTTTGATATCCCACTTAGTGATGGTAATGTGGGTCAGTTATTAGAAATGCAAGGAAAAATAGATCATCATGCTCCCATTGTTATACATAAAGCTGCATATGCATTTCATCAAGATGCTATCATCCTAGATTCTACTGTGAAAGTCAGTGGGCCTATTGTGTGTGAGAATTAAAGTGCACCTTTCCCATTAACAGGGTGCAATGAACAAAATTTCCTTGAATCCATAGTAACTGACCTTCATTACCATCACTCAGTGAAAGACTGAATCCAGGATGCTCATTTCCGCATCCATCATGCTCCTTCCACTCCATTTTGAGCCATTGTGCAGGTTTTATGAATTACAAGAGCTTTACAATAAACAACGAGGCCCCAGAACTGCAAGCTATAAATAGCATTGAATGTGAAGTTTTGAAAAAATATTCAGTGCCATAAATTTACTTAGATTTTGTTGTTTTTGCATTTTGTTTAATGTAGTCAGATTTCTTTGGGGGAGAAAAGAAGCACAACATTTTCATTTTCAAAAGGTTTTATGCTACAAAAAATAATGATGCGTAATGTCATGGGCTCAAAGTTATGAGTCATCGAAGTGCCACAAAAATCCGTGATGAAACTGCATGTGAACTGAACTGTTGGGAGAGAGCTAGACAAGTGTTTGATTAAGACTGCTGTGATCTGATAAAAATGGAGTCGTGCTCTGTAGTTTATCTTCACTTGCTCACTTTTATCATTTGCAGTTCAAGTTGAAAAATGTTCCTGTATTGTACAAGACGAGCAGCTCCAGAAAAGAAGGGAGCACCGACACTTAACAGCTAATTCAGAGACCATGAAAATAAATCAGACTCCCATCACAAGTTTTATTATCATTTAGTTTTGGTAACTTCCACTCTTCATATCATCAGATCGCACTCTGGATAACACTGCTCTGCTGCATTCATGTTTTCCGTTTGAGCTGCCTTTGTGCTTGTGCTTCATTGTAATAAAACTCCAGCTTAAATCGTCAGCAGTGCAGTAATGATGCCTCTGAATGGACCTGTCACTTATGATGCTCTGTGGGGAAACTGTCAGCACAGTGTAGTTACTTCTATTATTGTACATCTGTCACTGAAAGATGACGCACGCCTCAGTTGGTGGAAGAATCACATCGTATCTCAGCAGTGTTGGTTGACAAAAGCATCGGTGCTGGTAGTGTTCGGCTGCCTCGACTGTAGGTGTAGGTATCAGCCGGTTCATTTCATGCTACAGGAAGTATTTAAATATGAAAAGAATTCTGTGGCGAGACAAGAAAAGCTATTTAAAAAATCTGTGACGTCATTACAAGTCTATGGCTGAGCGGGAACTCGAGGGTCTTGTGGCCAACTTTGATACTCTATCTTTGTTGGCTACAAAACCCAAAATAAGACAACTCGCATTACAAATCTGCCTCTGGGGTATGAACAGCGATCCTCCTGAAAGGTTGAAAGGTGGCTCTGTAAAGTTTGTGGCTTGATCCTTCACAGAAGATGGCAGCTGTATACATGTTGGATTATTTACTACAGTTATAATGGAGGTACTCCCACCAAAAACAAAATTCTAAAAATGTATATACATTTTAATAATAGATTAATAGTTATATACATGGAAATGTGTATACTTACATATTACTGTGACTCTGGGTCACTATTGGGTTCCTTTGTAACTTTGGTGAACTAGCAAGCTCTTAAGAGTTAAGACTATTTGATACTCTGAACATTTGTATTGGAGTAATCCTTTAAGCATCCTCAGAGAAACATATATTTAGGCCAGAATAAGGTCATGTTTATGTAAATGTATGTTATTGTGTATTTTATGGTGCACCTCATCACTTATTTGTATTGTAAAATATTGTACCACATTAAGCCACCATTTAAGGCTGGACTGCTGTTGCCACTTTAGTTTGTCATTATTTGTACCAGAAGGGTAATAGTACATGTTTCAATGGTTGGGGAGAGAGTGAGAGATTAAGTAAGAATCCTGTTCAGTTTGCATCATTTTTAATCCTTCCAGGCGGCCATCAGACGTCACATTTCCTGTCTCACTTGGATAAGTAAGACAGCCTGCCATCTCTTCTCATGTCTTCCTAATCTATTCCCCGGCTGCTCGCTCTCATAACCGCAGAATGCCCACCTATGCAGACAGGTGTCACCTATACAGCCTCTAATTAGCCCACCCTTCACAAACAGAGCACGGACACAACTTGTGTTTGCCTTGTTGTCACATCAACCGAATCGGACTCAGATTCAAAAATCAAAACAGATCATCACCCCAGATCAACACAAATAATACTTAGACTGATAATTGGCCTTAGCTATGTAGTATTTTATATACGGAACTGGGCACTTCTGTCTGTTCATCCTTTTCTAAGCCATGTGGCTTCTGTACGTCAATTTGAAACTTACTGTAGTGTTTTAAGATCCCCATCAGACCTTCCTCTGAGGAGCATCCAGTTGGGAATTAAAATCAGGAAATGAGGCTGACAGGTGCTTGTTTTCATTACAGGTGAATCACTCATCAGCCACTGAGTGTGCAGACAGTATTTTGGTGTCTAATTTAGTTCTCCGTAGGAAGCAAGGACGGGCTTTTTAATGAACGGTGATGGCACAGAGACGATTAGAATGCTTGGAATTAACTTCATATGGCTTGAGTGTAATCTGTTGTCTTTAATTAAAGTGCAAACCTCTCAACATGGGCTTTGTTTCTCATATTAGGTGTTTCACACTGTTAGCCAGCGGTTGGAAAATCGAAGGAGCCATTCAGACTAATGATGCAGATGTATCCGCCCGTGGCTTACTTCCATCATCCTGTCTTGTTTTTTGCCATATTAGTTGAAAAGGAATCAAGTTATATGACCGCAGTGTTGAAGCTCTCATAGCTGTCCACTTCTGTTGATTTTTGTTCATTAGTCACAGGAGAGATATGAGGCAAGCGACCAGAGCCCTCAGCCCCTGCTGCCACATTGACATTCTGATTCGCAGTGCTGTGGACTGCTGCAGTGTAATAAGACTGTAGCTCTGCATCAAAGTCATTCACTTATATCAAATTGATACTCATATATTTCTTTGCCACATTGATTAAAACTAATTTTAAAGTTCAAACCCTGTCAGTGGCTCCTAAAGGTTTATTACAACCAACAGTATGAACTAAAGCTTGTCTTGAGAGGAAAGTCTTGTGTACATGTGGAACTGTTGGTCTCCAATAATATTTGCTGGGGTAACAATGGCTAAATAATACACTCTAAAGTTGACATAATTGTTGTTTAAATCTGTAACTATGTGATCAAAGTATATGAAAGTAAAGTATACGAATCTGACCAGACATTCGTTGCCAGCTTTCAATACTTGTTCTGTGCTCGGGGCTGCGGACACATGTTGCGTGATAAGCAGCCCTGTTGTGATGTTTGCATCACCACACGACTGCTTTGGTAACAGCTGGGTTTGTATTTTTTGTTTGACCAGGTGGGGCTGCTGCCGGTGCTGGAGGCAGTGAAGGTGTCTCCTCTCGTAGAGAAAGTCAGCGACCACAAAGACTTCAAGAAGCTGCTCAGGACGAGAACCAACGTTCTGGTGCTGTACACCAAGACAGGTTAGAGAAAGACTGACATCTACTCATAATGGATATGTTTTGGATCGGGCTGTAGATTTGACCAGAACTTATACCTGGTTAAATGGGATAATATTTAGAAAAGAAATGTCTAGCTGTGGGGTGGAATTTTCTGTCAGGTGTTATGCTATGCTACTATATATGGTCTCATATGTAGCAGCATATATTTCTGGATTTTGCATCTGTTATTTCTGGCAAGAGAGAGGAAGGCGGGCACAGCAGTCCTGCCAGACAACTGTAGTAATGGCTCATGGATAATGTTTGTATTTTCTTAATGACTCTCTAACAGCTTGTTACTGTAGAGGTCGCCCTGCAGCGCAGGGAAACCAAATAACATTTGGTGTGATACGTAATATCACAGATATTTCATAGGAATATAGACTGTTAGCCAATATTTAAAACTTAAGTATACATTTTATGTTATTTTATCCCTAGATCAAAACTGTCATATTTTTATTTCACAAAGAGCATCTTATATAATCATTTTCTTATAATCACACAAGCTGAGTGTGAAATTCACATTTTCAAAGTGACTCAGTTAGCAGCAGTTACCACTGAAGCCTTTAGTTGTGTTTGAAAGTTGCATCATTATTGTGTTATATCACGTTCCAGATATAAGATTACATTTAAATGCCATTTCCTTCAATTGTGCGTGAGTAAGTACAGAACAGGCATGATTATTCCAACAATTCTAACATTATAGACACAAACACAGTGGGTCCATTCACACCGCGAGTGTAGGAGAACGTATTGGCCATGCATACATGCAGTTATTGTCTTCATTGGTATGTCGCAATTATTGCTGTAATCATTGAAAATGTTGTAATTGTGAAACATTACACTTCCTGTGGTCACCCTCTGTAATAGAAAAGAAAAGGGCAACTGTACAGTGACACTTTGCCCAAATCTCATATCATTCATTATAAAACATTTTACCATAGTATCTTAAGATATATTTAGAATGAATGTTTTGTGCAGCTTTAGCCTGCAGCCTTCTTTAAAGGGATGATTGCAGTGGTCTATCTCAGTAATAAACGTGGACATACTTACAGAGTAGTCGTTAAATAGAAAATAAAGACTTTATGCAGTCAAACGGAGTTATAAAGCAGCGTTTTCTTTCACCCGTTAGGGAACTCCTAATGCACCCCAGTAGGTTTTAAGTCCATTTTCATTTTCATATTTCAGAGAAAGAGAGGAATGCACTCTGCAGGCTTGTAAAGGGAGCTGCTTGATATTACAAATTTTTCCATTCAAAAGGCCGCCCTACCCCTCAGTAAGCAGCAGAAGACTCAAAGCCCCACAACCTTAGATATGTTGTTTTCATAATTCATGACCCATATCAGCCTACATCAGAGCGGATGAGGATGAGGCTTCCACACACCGAGCAGCGGCTCTGATCGATCGCTGGCTGCGGCGTCACACAGACTCAAAGACACCAAAAGTTCCCTCCTCATGCAGGTTTTTTGCCACGCTGGTTTATTGTCCTCTTCACCGAGCAGTTATCGCACCATGTTCCTTACTCATCACCAGCCTCTGACCCTCTGAAGTCAGTCACATCCCCGTTGAGTTTAACTCTGGTTAGCTCCCATCAAACTTTAACAGTGAGCTTATTGCCAGCCAGTACCTGCTCGCCCCCTGCTCTATACGTGGTAATAAACTGACTCTGAACTGCCGCATGTTTTTGTTACCAACCCAGTGCAAGGCGGGACCCTAGGGAGTCACGGCAGTGCCCCTTAATCTAAATATAGCCTTGGCCTGGAGCATTCAGAGGAATCGTTCTCTTTATGCAGTGAATAAAACACATTAGGTTTCGGGGGGAGTATAAAAATGATGTATTGTGTTACACAGGAACTAGAATATTACACTTCGTTTACTTTACTCGCAGGAATCTGCTTTGCTTGCCATATCTGATGAAAATCAGTAATATCACTGTGTGTTGTTGTAGCTGGTACAGTTTATTACACACCAGTTTCCTCTTTCCTAACACAGAAATCAAGCTGCACAGCTCAGCCATATTTTTCTCTCTTGACATGCTAGATTGTGTAAGTCTCCAGTGGTCATGAACTCTCTGTGTCGTCCTTGAACAAGCTCACACTTGATGTTCATCGTGAACATCAAGTTCCCAAACTATAGTTCCCAAAAACATACCAGCTGTGCTTCCCCCGTTAGCTGAAAAGTTGCTCTGCTTCAGCGGTCTTTGTGTCACCATATAATCCTCCTATCCCCTGCTTAGTCACACTATTGTAAGATGTTGAAAGCTGATGTAACTTAAACCCCCTCCACGAACCCATCTAGTGAAAGGTATTAGAAAACCCTCCTCCATCACCCCTCCATCCCGAACTCAGTGATCTCTTTCTTCTGCACTTGGTGCTTTAGTAAGACACTGAGCTCCACTGTAACTCAATTCCTCTTCACCTCTTCTTTGACGTGACAGTGTCCTCTGTGTCTCGAGTCTCTGGGTTGTCCTGAGCTATTGAACACTTTGTAACAAGGCTGACCATGGTTTCTTCTGTGTCTGTAGCTACATCAGGGGACTCCCACCTGAAACTGCTATCAGATGTGGCCCAGACAGTAAAGGGCCAGGGGACTATTGCCTGGGTCAACTGTGGGTAAGTAATGGAACCATTTTTAAAAAACATGTTGTAGGACACCCATCGACTCACCCACCGACTCCCTGTCTCTTTCGACATTACGGCCTCTTTTGTTCGAGGAATTTTCTGACCGCAGTTATAAAGACAGAGCAATTTCCTCCTCCCAAGAATGGCTATACTGCCATCCATCTGCACAATTTATAGCTTTTCCAGCAGTGTATAAATGGCCTCGTTCCACTTGTTCTATTGTATAGGCGCAATTTGACAGGAGGCCACTCACTCATTGGAGCCATTGAAGCTTTGTGTCTAATGCAGTCTCTATACTATTTCAGTTCTCCCTTTTCTGGGGTTTCATAGTGTCCGTTTAGTCCAAAAATGGAAAGTTAATGATGAGGGAGGCACTCGCCGAATGCTTTGTGTCGTTCTTTGTCAGAGTTTCTGTATCTTTCAGTTTGTGTCTTAGTCTTTTTGTTTAAATTTGGTTGTTTTCCTCCTATCAAAGAGGGCTTTGTGTGCTGTAGGCATCGCTGATTAGCGGTGTCAGTCCATGTATGTAGTGCCGATGTCAATCTATCAGTTAATTCCAGGGATATGGGTAAAGGTTTGGTACTGCACCACAAAAACTGCTTCTTTTCAATACCTTGTTTTTAGCAATTTAAACTTGTGTTAAACATTAGAAGCAAAACTTTTCTAACACAAGAAGCAGTCTAAATACAATTCTAAAAATGGCAAAATGATTGTTTAAATCAAGATCTCTCCGTTAAAAGACTAACATATGGATCTGAACAAGCATTTAATGCCAACTTTATGTACTTGACACAACAGCAGAAATGATTTGTTAATTGACAGACAATTGTTTTGCAAGTGTTTTAATAATCTATAAATCATTTGTCCCTTTTTTATCAAAAATGCCAAACATTCTCTAGTTGCAGCTTTCACAAACCTAATTTTCAAAACAAGCAATTCAAAAATGTCACCTTGAACTTTAGGAGATTGTGAGAGTAATGTTTTGATCCACAGTAATTTTCTGACATTTTGTAGACCAAACCATTTATCAATAATAATTAATTGATATCATGATGATATGATGTCAACTGAAGGAAATACTCAACAGTAAGTCATTTGCTGGTTCAACATTCTGCAGTTTTTTGCTGTTTTATATCATGTTTGGACTGTAGTGTGAAAAACCCAAGACATTTAAAGACTGTTTTTTAACGTTTTTTAAAGAAGTTTTTTTACATTTAATTGACTAAACAATGAACTGATCAATCAAAAAATTTACCAATAAAGATTCAGTAAAATTAAAACATATGGAAAATATTTAGATTTTTTTCTTCAATATTTCTTTGATTATTTCTTTACTGTATTTTTAAAACTCTTTCCCCTTAAAGGCAGAACAATACACCCATCATCTGTCTCTCTGGAGCACATCTATCTCCAGCCCCCACTGTGGAAGTGTTTACATTAAGCAAATGCTGGGTCCTCCCAAGACACCAGCAACAATTGTTTTCTCTATGCACAGCTTACTTTGCTCCCCCGTGATCTGACTTTGCCATGTTGTTCTTTCTGCACTTCCTGGTGTTCAGTTCCACTTACTTCGTTTCCTTCTTTTTATACCTGTCAACCCATCAACCTCATGAAGCGTCTTTTTCACCAGAGAGGAAAGAACGTATCATAAAACAGGAAACTGTGAGCAAGGCAGTAACTCCCCTTTGACACCTAGTGCTCATTGCATCGTTCACAGTCTCGCTCAAGCTTATCCAGGATCGAAGACTAGGCGGAGAGAAAGGAAGAGAAACTACACTCAAAACAGGCTGAAGGAATTGTCAGAACTGTTGATGCCCACGTTTCTCCTCAAAGACTCTGAATGATGTATGCCCTTTTTTTACTGTTTACTTTTGGACTCTTTTTGCCTGGGAGAGTAAGGTATCGCCTCTCTCTTCCTTCCTCAACAACTCCAGCATGCTAGAGAGTGTGCTAATGCCTAGCAGAGATTCATACTGGGCCAGATTCCTGCCAGGGGAGCTAGAGCGAGCTGGGTTCATCCCTGCAGGACACATGGATCCGGTGCCAGGCTCTGTAGCGAAGCATTGTGCTATTTGGCATATTTCTCCACCATCTCAAATGGGCCGGGTCCAAATCGAAACTCCAGCTGCGACCTCATGGTGGACAGAGGGAGAGAGAGAGTGGAGCGCATATCACAGCGTGAGAACAGTCAGCCCTGCCAAGGAAGAGGGCCACCAAGGCCAGAATGACACACTTTGAACAGATGACAGGGACCTGAGTGTTGGCCAACTGGGATCCGCCAGAGGGATGGATGATCTCATACAGGAAGCCAGGGAGTAATAGGACTGTCCTTCCCTGCTCCCTTTCTGCTGGACATTTAGAGTAGACATAGAACATGGTAAGAAAAAACAGTCCTGTCTTGATCAATGGGAATAGAAGAGCACAAACAAGCACAGCATGGATTAGGATTTGTGTTTTGGAAGAGTGATAATTAAATGTCATGCAGGGCTTCATCCTCTATGCATGGTGAATCCATTATCAATCCTTTACAAAAGGAACTCGATTTTGGCCTAATACCAAGTTTTAATACAAATCTTTTATAGTTTCTTTTTATGATTTTTCTATCTTAAAGGTGCATCTTGCTCAACCACCTGTATCAAGTATCTTTATTTAGGCACGTCCAACAAAATGTTACAAAAATAGAAGAAAAGGTCCTTCCCAATTTGTTTTATTGGTTTTTATTTGTTAAGATAAGCAAGTACCTGCTGAGATCTGATAACACAAGGACATAGTTCCCCTGGGACTAGAAACTCAATCGTTCAGAAAGTCCAATGGGCTTAAAACAAATCAACAGTTTGGCCATGTTCCCTACCACTTTATTTGGAGGTAAATCCGAAAGTGAGCCCCACCCCAAGTGAAGCTCAAAGTTTGCTCATGATCTTGCTCTGTAAACTGTGCTGGATGTCAACCGCAGACTGTTTAGGTTGTAGTTTTCCTCGGTTTCCTCGTTCCCAGATCTATGCAATTAACCTGGTGTGTACAGTGTTATAATTTGAGAGCAGCAATGACCAGAGCTGCAAAAACAAGACCAGAGGTCTGACAGATAAAGTTATACAAGTGTAACTGTAACAACTGTAAAATCTCCTAGAATTGACAAATCAAATCAAATGGAGAACGAGACAATTTGCTTGTTCATTCAGTGAATCAAACAGCATGTTGTCATGAATGTGTTCTCTACCATCAGTTCACTGTCTTCTTTGAACATTGTGTCTTAATCCTAACAGTACATGGTTGGACAATAGGTTTTCTTGGCATCTCTTTATCTTACAGTTTATCTTCTCACCTCATCTGTTTGCCAGAATGTTATAACATCCCATCAGCCCCCACCCCCCGTCGCCCAGCCTCCACTCATACCTTCTTACTTCACGGCCATGGACCTCCTTCTCACCACTGCGTTGGAGTTATTGTGCTGACGCACTGACTGACGCTGCCCCAGAGATGAATATACAGCCGTTGTGCTCATCCGGTGGACGGGTCTCTGATGAACTGTCACTAATGGCCTTTTTTCTTTCTGTACTAAACATTGGCTTGTGAGTCATTCTAACTTCTCTGGGCTTCCATTTGTTCTGTGATTGAAGAGTGCTGCTGTTTCATTGGTTGACTCACAGGAACTACAGTTCAGAAACATTATGGCATGCAGCCAGTCAGTGTTACTATGTATGTGTGACCAAATGAGTGAGAGACTGAAAGTCCATGTGCTTTGTTCTATTGGTGTGTGGCCAATTCACATCCCTCTAAAAAGTGCCATTTAACAATACCTGGTGGTATTTCATGCCAGCACTGTACAGTTCACTTTACTGACATGTTGTGTCTTTGAAAATATCCACACTGATCACAGATATTACAAAACACCAAGTGACACTATACAAAATACTACAGGAAACTATGAAAGAAAAGCTGTGACGCAGGTAATATTAATGGATCTTATTGAATAGCTGTTGTCAGAATTTTAAGATTGCTTTACAAATTTTAATGTAGGTCTATTGTAGGGTAACTGCGCACTGTCAGCTTTAGGAAACATGATAATAATATACATTTTAAACGGCACCAGATTACACTGTGTGTCGGTAGATCGTCAGTAGCTTTTAGTAGCTTCTGATTGACCGGGTGGCAACTTACTTTTATTATTTAATTCCATTCCATTTTCCCAGGATCCAAGGTGACCAACAGTACAAACCTCAAAGATCTTTAATTTACAATGATATAAAACTGAGAAAAGTAGTGAATACAGAAGTGAACTCAGTGACCATGATATTAAAGAATGGTTAAGGGTGTTTGCATTAAAATATTTTAACACTCTGCAAAACCAGGACAGTAGATGTTCCCATTGTTGCCTCTAGTTGTCAGCTAGTGCTCGCGCATGGTGTGAACAGTTGGATCTCTATAAATATAGAGTGAGTCTAGACCTGCTCTATACGAAAAAGTGCCCTGAGATATATTTGTTATGATACGGTGCCATATAAATAAATCTGAAATGAGTTGAATCTAGTGTGTTTAGTTGTGAATGTACAAGGTTGACTGGCTTCAGGATTGGTTTTACTTTGTCAAAATTCTAAACACAGTCATGCGAGGTTGTAATACATCTAACAAATCTTTTTTGCCAGCATTTTTTTTAAATAAAGTCTACTTGAATGAGAGTCCCTTGTCTTCTTTTTACTGGCTTGAAGGTTTCCTTGCCTTTGTCACTTGTGGCAGTGTTTCAAGGAGTTAGAAGCAGCAGAGCGCTTTAGAATCGGATGAGTGCGCATCATCTCCAGATACAAGCCAAGGTCACATCTGCTCCTGGTGTGCCCCGACTGGTGCCATCTGCCTTCATGAGTCAGCAGAATATGGCATTAAGCACACAGTCGTTACCTGAAATACTGTCTGTCAACACACGCACACAGCTGTTTACTCTTCCTTATATAATGCAAAACTGCACTGAACATATATTTGGCACGCTGTCGGTCTGTGGGCCGTAATTAAATTCCACCTCTTTGAATTTGTTAGCATCGGGCCTTCTGTCCAGCAAAGATCTCTCTCCATCATTCTCTCTAAATGAATGCATATTTTCCTTGCCCTTTATTACAGGAAAGGAAGAGTTCTGTACTGTAGCAAGTGTGAAGTGCGTGTAGGTGGCTAGATGCATATTTATTTCCTTTCCAACTGCGGCCTCTTTTCAATTACAGAATTAAACCTTTATGGAGCAGAGACTTTCTGTATGCTGACACGCTGTACAGTATCAGCATTGCAGACTGGAGCAACTCATAAATGGAGCAGGGAGCCTCGTTTATATAACACTGTACATGTGATTAGATTGATCTGATGAAAAGTTAATGCAGCTATGTCTTCATGCAGCATCTTTGCCTTTCTTAATTCAATTCAGTGAAGCTTTATTGGAAAGACATTGTGACCAAATAAACATGATGGCAAAGCCTATTCTTAAATAGAATTAAGTACATAATACAAACAATGAATATATGAATAACGGTAGCAATACAGGCAATTTAACATGTAGTCAGTGAACAGAAGGGAAACTATGTATTTCATGATATAAAGAAGAAAGAAAAATAATGGCTTTCATGAAAAGATGATACGCTTTAGACCGATATTATATTTTCCTACTGGTTCTGTCACAACAGTTTCACCAAGGAGAGTTGAATACGCGGCTTGGGTGGAAGCTTTTTATTACCTGTTCCAATAGCTAATGGTGACTATTTAGTCAAAATTGTATTAAATATGGTGCTACCGACATTTGAACCTCACTTTGAAGTTATGGATACTTTTTTTTTTTTTGAGCTTTTATAGATGCATTTTATCCAGTGAGGTAAATAAACATCTTTTATACATTTCGTTCAATTTAATCTGGGATATTGAGCATTTTAATGAGAAGAAGTGCATTTTCTGGAACACTTTGCTTTGATCTATAAATGCAGTGGGTTTGTTTCAGATTATTCTCAACTTTTTTGTTTTTTTTTTAAATCTCTTTCTCTCTCTCAGAGATTCAGAGGGCCGTAAGCTCTGTAAGAAAGTGAAGGTGGACCCAAGCTCCAAACGTGGAGGAGCAGAGCTGCTGCATTACAAGTGAGTAACCAGAAACTCAGCTGGCTCTCAGATACTTATTTGTTTCCAGAGCTCGGTGCTTTCTGGAAAGAAATACAGTGTTCGCAGCTTAAGAAGCATGTTGTTCACCGTTTACTCCTGGTGTTGTGAGCACTGTGCCTGGTGTCTTGCAGAGATGGGACGTTCCACACAGAGTACAACAGGCCCGCTACCTTTAAGGTGAGTGCACAAGTAAAGTCCTCCATTCTTTACACAAGCTTTCAGCCCAGTTCTTTGTGACTGTCCAGTATTAGTAATGGCTCTCCACATCCGTGCTATGAATTAGTTTGCCAGACACAAATCATATTATACTTTGGAGCCTGTGTCTGTGTTCAGTTGAAGAAAAGTCAAATTCTAAGTAACCTTGGCTAGTCTTCTATAGAAAATATGAATGTAGGTCACATTTAGTGGGATATTAATTAAAACAGATAGAATCAGTACTTTGACTGTACCAATGTATCAAATGACAATGTGAAAACAATTAGACAATGTGAAAGGGGCCGCTCATAGTGAGAGTGATGAGAATTATCACCTGAATCTGCGGCTCCCCGCAGCTTTACGGAGCTTTATAGTTTCAGCTCACTGTTTAGCTGTCCGGCCCAAACATTTACTGGCTACAGTTGTTGTTTACCAGAGAAATCGATGGTCACCTACTAAAACGTTTTCCTCTAGCACAGCATGAATACACGAAATTACAATTCTTTCAATTTACTTTTTTTTTTATGTTTAAACAATCCTAATTAATATTCTCTACAATATGTAGCACTGACTTCTGTCTGGTTTCATCTTCTAGTTCATGAGAAACCCATCATAAGGACATCTGGGAGCTATTGCTCCTTTGTTTTTGACTGTTATGATTTTATTATTATGGTTTCTAGCGTTTTGCCCATATTTCTTTCCCCGACAGATGGGAAGGCCTCTGAAACAATAAAACACCAAAAGTCGCAGTTTAAACCGTTACCAAGTAATCCACATAATAAAATCATAATCATTAAGTATTCCGCCCGTGTCCACACTGTCATTGTTGTAGCGCTGCAGAATGAAATATTTCCTGCTGTTGCCTCCGCAGACATATGGTTCATTATATTTACAGGGAGCTTTACCAAGCCCATTACCAAACACTTAAAGCTATTGAAATGGCTTTGACACCTCTTGGATGCACGCATGAACGTGTTGGTCTATATGAGCTTCCACCTGGCACAGCTTACAGCGTTGCCTGTACTAACTTTAGCAGTGACTTCTGCGACGCTCAAATAAATCATTTGTTCACAGGAAAACTCTGTGCCAGCGACAAGTTGTTGCATGACTTAAGTGTTGCATTTGTTCAGACTCTCACAGATTCCTCATTCAGACATTACTTTCTTTTTGTTTTCGTTCTGTTTTTCCTCCCTTCAGTCCATGGTAGCATTCTTGAAAGACCCATCAGGACCCCCACTGTGGGAGGAGAACCCTGAGGCAAAAGATATCGTCCACATAGAGACAGAAAAAGTAAGTAGTGACCTTAACGACCCTTTGAGTTTTGGATAAATTATAAAGAAGCCATCGCTGCACTATAAATCCAGAACACTGATGTTGATGTACAGTTACTGTGATTAGGAGACAGCGAGGAAGCAGTTAACGTGATGCGGTGTCCTCCTCTCCTCTCCTCTCCTCTCCTCTCCTCTCCTCTCCTCTCCTCTCCTCTCCTGTCGAGGGTTTGATCAGCTGGTGTCGACACAGCAGCTTGTCCACCTCTGCAGCACAAAACCCCACACATAAAAGCAACATGTCAGAGCTTTATCATCAGCGTCATTCATGAAGTCTACAAAAACATAAACAAAAACCATTTCCAGACAGAAACCCCCCAGCACATTCACCGACGGCCTGACAGCCTTAGACACTCATAGATATATAGAGCATTTTGAAAGCCCTTTGATTTAATGAACAGCAGTCCTGGCGGGTTTCACCTGCTTGTCCACTCATGCCTGGAGGCTTGTTGGAGGTGTCAACAAACAATTGTGCTGAATACAGGCTTTCCCCCCCTTTTTTTTTTAGAAAGTAGGTGGGCTCATAAAGGTGATGATGAGAAACTAGTATGGCGGGCTGATCTACCTGCTGTCCAAAGAAGAACGCCGCCCCCCCCCCTTTTTCTTTGCTGATGCGATGACTCTGTAATATACACAGCCTATTAAATTGCTGAGAAAGCAAAGAGGATGGCGTACTTAGTTATTTTAAAGCTCTGTATGCTGAACAGAGAGATACTTTGGGAAATCAGCCCTGCAGCAAGTTGTCAGAGGAATTGAGATGTTGAATGTCATCACTGACTTTAAGATTTAAGCTTTACTTAAAGCTTTTGTGATGTTTTTCTTGCACATATTTAGCATTTTCTGTGCTGTACATATCTTATGTTTATAAATGATAAAGCTTCTTAATCATCGTGTTCCCCCCACCCTCTCTCTCACACTCTTTAAGGACTTCAGGAAGCTGCTGAAGAAAGAGGAGAGGGCGGTCCTCATGATGTTCTATGCTCCCTGTGAGTCCCTTTCGTTATCACAGTGTTCAGTAGCTCACAGTAACTGGGACAAGTGGTGCTCTCCTTGCTAGACTGCTCAAACATGTTGTGATGGGAAGACAGTGTGCCAGAAGAAAGTGACAGCAGCTATTACTGTCCAGAAAATATGAAAAATCTGCTGTTGGTTTGAAGTGAGAGCTTACAGTATGTGGACCAGATCAATAAACTAATAATACACTGTCATAATCCTGAAATGAGTTTTTCTACATGCATCATACCTGGCAAACACAAGACACTTTATCATCTTTGAATATACGGTGCCGGTTTTATAATTAAGAATAGCGCTTTATTCATTGAAAATAATTAATTTATTTCAATGAATCTAAATTAAATTGGTAACATACCTCAAGGCTAGATTTTTAAATTGCTTGTTTTGTTCGACCAACAGTTCAAACACAGATACATTCAATTTGCAATAATATACACCGGAAAAATGCAGCAATTCCTCAAAACACAGCAACTGATGTTCCACACCTTTGGCATTGTTCCTCAGTAAATTATAGGTTAAACAATTAACTTATAAACAATGGTTTAGAATTAAATTCTGTTGATTGGCTAAATAATTAACCTACTGATCACTTTGACACCTATTTAAGAACAAAATGGTGTTTAGTCAGTGAGAAGTTAATTGTCTTGTCTCCTGTTTCCATGTGTTGTGTTCAGTTATCATGGTCAGTGGTTTTCAATACATCATATCTTTCACAGCAGAGAGCACACTGCAAGCTGCTATTGACAAAAAAAACCAATTCCCCTGACAGACGCTGGGAAGTCTTTTGACAGTTGTATCGACGGTGTCAGAGAAGAGGTCCAAATTGAGTTCTCCGTAATAACTTCCCTTGTTCCGTTTTGTCTTTCGCTTGCAGGGTGCGGCGTTTGTAAGAGAATGCAGCCCATCTTTCAGCAAGCGGCCACCGACACGAAGGGCAAATATGTAAGTGTGCTAAATGTCGCCGCGACACTTGATCCACAGTGAAGACGTTCTTCTCTGATGTCTGCAGATTACATGACGTGTGTCAGTCTCTGCACTGAATGTCTGGATGGCTACCTCTGCAATCCAAGTACAGTTTGTCAGTCTGGCCTTAGTGAAAGCTTTCCTTGGTTGTATTTCCTGTAAAACTTCTCACAAGTACAGTTCCTCAGCAACTTTGGTACCATAGGTTTTGATTCATCAGGATAATAACCCACATGGACTTTAAAGGCAATTCAGAAGCCCTGATCTTCTCTCTGCTGGACTTGATTAATACTTCAGGTGTTTTAGTTTGCATCAAGCCACCAGAGCAATTACACTAGTTCATTTAGAAGCCCACCAATCTTGCCTAGCAATCTGCGTTTAATGATTTTAGTGGTTTATATTATTGTACAGGTGCATAATCAGTGACTATATAAAATGTGTTTCTTACTTGTTATTTTAGCTGGCACCAGCAGCCACAATTAGGGGCTAATGTCCTTCCAGCTGAGGTTTACAACCTCCTTATAGATTAAATGTCAGTTTAGCCTGGCCAGTCTTGAGTTTACTTCCTAACTTTTCACTCCTGTTTTCATCTCGTTTTCTTCTCCTTCTGGTCTCTCGGGTCTCCTAAAGACCGATGTTGTCAGTTTAGCAGACAGGCAGTATTACAAAGCAAACTTGGGGGGGTGGGTGTGGGGATTGTGTTCTGTTCCCAGCTGTTGAAATGTTTTTTAACTACACTGGAGAGATGCAAGCACAAAAGCAACCAGAGGCCAATATGGTCAGCTAGGGAATCAAATGCTTTGTGTTCATAAACGGTTTTCCTGAAGCACCAGAAGAGGAAGGATTCAGAGGGAGAACGTCCTGTAATGAGAGCAGAGAGGCAGCAGCCTGAGGAGACAGTGAAGCAGAGTAGTGCGTTGTTTGCTCACACAAAGCCGGAAATGAATGAAAAGATAATTAACTGCATGTTTGTTTGATTAGCAAGCTTATGAGTAGTGAAAGTCATGCCTGCATACAAGCTCCATGTACAGAACATACAGGGGTTTGTGTGTATGTACGAGGTGGAGATAGATTTTTGGGAGTGTGCCTGTTACTGACTAGTAGTGCTGCCAAAAAGTGAATGGTTTGAATACTGAATTGGTGGTCTGCCAGGTTGTACAACACATTTCTTGCCTGAGTGTCATGAACACAGGAAGGCGTAAAGACGACGTCTGAAGTGTTGCATCTCGTCAGGATGTAAATTGATTTTAAAGTGGGGGAGTTGTTTGGATTGTATCATTCCTGTGTTTTAGGTTCGTCTCTCAATGTAAAGCAATTCTTGTATACTTACATTGAATGCCAACACCCTTCTCACAGCAAACATGCTTAACGTTGGCATACTAGACTGTAATGCATAAATTTACACATGAGAACAAGCTAAACATTCACATTTTAATATGCTAACTGCACACAGGTTAGCAAGCTAAAGTCAGCATGTTAACAAACTAGCATCCTACTCATTGCGTGCTGAATCTTTAGCATGATAATATCTCTAAAATATGAAAGGTTAAATATCAGCAAGTTAACCTCTAAGAGCTAGCATGTGCGTTACCATGGTTATAATAACAGTATCATGCTAAGATTATCATTCTAACATAGACCGACACAGTCTAGGTTATATTATGACATTTGAGCCGAGTCTGACTATGTATGCTTACCATTAGCCTTTCTGAAATGACCACTCTACAGTGGATTATTGCCTTGTATTTAGGTAATAACGTAGCTGTTCCTTAGCCCCAACACAGACAAACTTTGAGTTTTTTGCAAAATCTAAATCTAAAAGATTCTTGGTGTGAAATGAGCAGATGCCTTGCAGGGCTGCTAGTTGAGCTGTTAGACTTGCAGTGCTGATGCAAAACAAATGCATTTACCATTCACATTGTCTAAATCCATTAGAATTCTAACAAGTTTGCTACACTTAATAAAAGGTGATGCTTGCATATGTTATGTGTTAACCACATCTATATTCATTTGTTATACACGTTTCACATTTCAGTATGTTTTCATACTTGGAGTGATGCATCTTTTTATTTTGGAGCCCTCTGATGATGACTAACCTGTTTTGATGTTTCATGTCCTTTCTCTTTCTTGTCTCTCTACCTTCCCTTTTCTTCACCTTCCTGAAAACCCACACCTCATTTTCTCCTTTGCTTTTTTTTAAGGTACTGGCGGGGATGAATGTGAACCCGGCTGAGTTTGACGCCCTCAAGCAGGAGTTCAACGTCAAAGGCTACCCAACCTTCTGCTACTTTGAGTGAGTCGAGTCCTCTCATCCATCTCACTTTAGGCTCAGCCCTCCCTTCTATGGCTCAGAACATCAGAGTTGGGCCACTTCAAACAGAAAGCACAGCCCCAGCCTCTTAAGCACCAACAGACGTGAGGGCGGTTGACTCGCAGCTTGCAATGGTGGCCCTCGAGGTTCAGAACTTGCTTCTACCAGGTGTAGAGTGAAAAAAGTTTCTGTCAGACTTTGAAAAAGTAAACTCACAGGAGGGGGTCACGGTCGTAGCTGGGTGCCACAGTCAGGAAGCGAGGAAGGATACACAGGTGGTGTTGTATTAAGTAAAGCTGAAGTGTTTTATCAACTAATCGATTAGCTGATAAACAAAACACTTGCTCTGTCAATGGTTGTTGCACCAATTTCTGTATGGGATTTAGACATTGGCATACTGGGCGTTTTGACTGAGAACCGTGCTAAAAACAATGAAAGGGGTTGCTTTAGTGGTGGGGGGGGTGTTTCTTTAGGTACCAGTGTGACGATAATATATTGTTTGGTTAATAGATTTACGAGTTTGAAGGCTCATTACATGCCCGCTTGGTTATATTTGATTGGCCAAGGCTTTCCGGATAACATTGCAAAGTTGACCTTTTTTGCTGGACAACCACACTGTGCCAGTGCAACTGCCCCATCCAGAAGACTGTAGGGGCTGCATTTTCTCACACAGCGCTGTTGTCTGCCTGAAGACTCAAAGCCAGTCAGCGTTTTTAATTGTTAATATGCCAGACTAAGTAAAGGCTTTTAATATGCTGTACCAAAGTTTTTCATCTTCAAGAACACCTTAAGGCCACGTGTGACATTGATTTAGCTTTTGGCTTCTGCGTTTGTTTTTAGTGTTTGGAAGAAGTTTATGCTGCTGGTAGTGTGATCATTTCAGTTTACTATTCAACCCTTGTGTCTTAATATGCATACAGACGCACATACACACAAACTCAAAGCTTGTAGCCACCTACACAGTAGGGACTGAGAGTGTGACTGATGGTGTTTGTTAATGCAGACCCCCCAGCCAGAGCATCCCTGCACCGTCCTCATATTTACAGTGTTGTTAACTGTGTGCTGGTGCTCCGTAGCTCCCGCTTTGTTCCCCCGCTTCTTAGTCCTCCTTTATCATCCCCATTTCCACATTAAACTCTCTCTCATTCCAGTCTGGCCTTTTAATTAGACCAGGACTGATTAAGTGCCTCTGTGGTTAGTCAGTGTGTGCACGCTTGCCCTCTTCTACGTGTGCACTTCTTTCTTGTGCGCATGAGAGAGAGAGTGTGTGTGTGATTTGTGTGCAGGTACACGCACACGCCCACGTCCATGCACTCATGTGTAGCTGAGCCAGAGCCAGTCCGTTAGCTGGGAGCACATTAGTGTCAGTGCAGGGCTAGCTAACGACCATCCGAGCCCATTGGCTTCAGTAATGAGCCCCTCACTGATACACAGCAGCTAATCACTGCAGGCTAAATCGGCATCAACACAGCTGGAGTTATCTCGCCATTGCACCCGCTCTAAGTGTTCAAGGTCTTTTACCTTTTTCAGTCCTGCAGATTAAGAAAGCGTACTACCCAACACAGCGCACCTCAACTTTCTATCAGTTAAACAAACAATACAAGTGAAACTCCTTCAGCTTCTTTGTCCTTGCTGTGACATTTGTTTGACATTTTCTTAACTTGATTTTACAAGGTGTTGGTGTATTTTACAGCAGCTCAGATAAATCTCACTGATTGAATTCTAAGCAGTCACTCTCCGCCAAGGTAGTCAGTTCACTTAAAATGCAAGTTTTAAGCCCCAAATCCAGTATGTGTAATTCTGCATCACCTTTAATAGTGTCTGCTCTGTATCTCGGGAGCTGTAACTGCGGTCGTGTCTTTGCACCCTGTCTCCTGTGTTTGCAGAATCACACTGCCCAGAGCCAGTGACTATTGACACTGATCCTTGGGCAATGAGCTAAGCCACCGCATCCACTTCCCAGCCTTCATTTAGTCACAGAGAATAGCGTAGCAGATAAAGTCATTCCTATAAAGAAAATCTGCTTAGGTTTTGAATCCTTTCAGACTGTAGAGCAGAGGAGATGCTTCGAGCTCATTTCAAATGCATTACGACAAGTCACTGGCACTTCTTATAAGCCAACTCACAAAATACAAGACAGAGGGAAGAGTATCATTGAACCTTTCTCTCACGAACCATTTCCTTTTGACTTTGAGATGTTCTGTTTCTCCAAGGTCTGACCCAGCTCTTTGTATTAGCAACTGGGTGGTGTATGTTTACTATGATTGTGTTTAGGATCCTGTCCTTTTGCCAGTCACACGTGACCCTGCATCAACCCGTTTCTTCAGTGTCACTTCTGCAGGAAGTGATGAGGAGTCCCTCCTCACTACTTGTCTTTGTCTTGTCTACTTGTCTACTGTGTCTTTAGCATCAAGTATCAAAAACTGTATCAAGCACTGAAAGATTATTAGGCTTGCTTGTTTTGATCAGATATGTCCTGATATAAATCTTCACTATGTTAAATTCATTCTGGATTATCATTATCTTGTTTTGTTACGATAACAATAGGTACTTTTGAATTTGAAAGAGATTTTAAAAGAAACACTCCACTGAAAATGTATCTTTTGAGAATCACATTTGTTTTATTCACCATTGTAGCCTTGAAAAGATGGTTATTGTGGAGGACAGCAGTTACAGTGGATACCAACTGTGACTCAACTGTTCCTGGTGGAGAAAGCATCCATAGAAACCACAAACAGCGGCTCTTGCTCCATTATCCACTCCTCTAGTGTTCTCCTCTATTCTTATGTTTGAAACAACAAATCCTTTTCCAGTGAATCATTTTATACGCAGCTGGAAGTGGTGTAACATACTGAACATATGGATCAGCGCAGAAGGATATTGTGCTACAGGAGTGGTTTGAGACATTTCTCTGGAGGTTTTGACATGTTTTTCCCCCATGACTTTGGGTTTGCTTTGGAATAGGGCTGCAACGATCAATCACTAAAATCGATCAAATTCCATTAGAAAAAGCGATGGCAACAAATGTCCTTATTGATTGGTTGGGTCTATGTTGTTACACTGCGTCGGAGAGCTGGCTATGTAAAAACAAACTTTCATGGAGCGCCACGGTCATGTGAGAACACGTCATACGTTAACATGTTGGAGCTGTAATGGACGAAGGGGGCTCAGCGGCAGGGCAAGTTACTACAAAATCTTAATTAAACGACCTGTGACATTTATTGCGTTGTGCGTCTCACAGCAGGCTTCTCATTTATCTAATGGCTATTTGCTCAATTTATGCATGACAAGTGTATTTAACTGAGGTTAACAGGCTAACCCATGTGAGTTTGTGTGACATGCTAACATTTTTGCATTGCAATGCAAAGTTCGTTTAGAAAGAGTGTGAGAAAGTGTCACTGCAGAAACAATCTACGGTCATATTCCATGGTCTGTTGTTAAAGCTAAGCAAAGCCTGTTAACACTTAATTTGTGATTTACATATTGATTCACTTATTTATTTTGAGAGAGAGAGAGAGAGAGAGAGAGAGAGAGAGAATCTACCTTAGTCCACGGCTTGTTGTTCAAGCCCTGGTAACTTTGTGATTTACATTTTTATAATTTATTATTATTTATAACCGCTCAGGTCCATTCCAAGTAAAAATTAAACATATCCTACCATGTTATATAGCTTATATTTAGGTAGTTGTTGTGTGTTGAGAATAAAATGACGTGGAAACATTTTTATCCGATTCATCGATTAATCGTAGAAATAATCAACAGATTAATCGATTATTAAAATAGTTGTTAGTTGCAGCCCTACTTTGGAATCCAGTGTAACTACTGTAAACCTCTCAGATCTACCTTTTTAATGCTGCAGGTGGTGAGTATATAAACTTCAGAAGACAGATCTGTGGTGGGGTATTCCTTTAAATAATAAATGTTGTAGGAATATAACCAGTAGTGTAAGGTTTTGTCTAATGACAGATATCACATTTGCAGTGTTTCATCTTGTTCTTGTGCTCTGTTGTCTTTTAGGAAGGGGAAGTTCCTTTACCACTATGAAAATTATGGAGCCACAGCCAAGGATATCGCAGATTGGATGAAGACGTGAGTATCGTTCTAATCACTTCACCCACAGTCCAAAGCTCTTAAAGCTTCTACAAATACAGAACACAGCTCCCAAACTCCGTTCTGCATTGGGTCTCCTACAATAAGTAAACTGCCTCTACCTCTCACCTTCGATGTCTGACATCACCTCCTCCTTCCACTGTGGTCTGCATCACACCATTTCTTGCCTCTTCCTCACCCTGGCTCACCTTGCCACCGTGTGATCAATCTACACCTGCTCTGTTCTTGTCTCATTTTTCTTTCTCACCTTGGCTCACGCTCTCTACCCATAACCCCTGTCTCCCGCCATGGCTTGTCTCTCCCGCCTCCTTTTCTCCTCCACCTCCCTTTTCCATTGGCGTTAAGAGCCTGGCTGGAAAGCCATGACTGTCCACAGGGCTGCAGCCAGAGGGCACAGAACAGGGCTTTCACAGCAATCACAGGAAAGGGAGCGAGACAGGCAGAGGATGTATTCCAGCTACACAGTCTTTAGCCAAGAGGCATAACAACTCCCCTCCCAGCTCACTGCTCATCTTATTCAGGGCCCAGCAATATCATTTACAACTGGTTGCCATGCTGGCAATCAGGTAATCAAGTTGACAAAATGGTTGCCATGTTTTAAATTGAGTGATAATTCTAGATAAGTCGAGTTTAATGGCACCTCATATTTCAGTAAATAAAAAAGTAACAAGCAGTGGTTAAACACACATTTCTGTTTTCTTTTGTCTGTTTCTTCTCACTCTCTCTGGCACAAATTAAAAAAGGATTCACATGGATGGACTGGCCTTAGACCACTAAATGTAGATTGTTCATTTGTACGTAAATATGTTCCATCTGGTAAGAAGGTGGAAGACTGTCCTTCTGCGAGCCTCATTACATCTGCAGTTTATAATGCCGGAGCCCTTTTTCATCTGGAGATGCTGCTGATGAGGAAAAGCAGAAAAAGGCGGTGTTGAAAGGTTTTTCCAGAACAGTCTGATTTGCTGCGTTCATATTTCGAGACATTGTGTCCATTGTGCTCATTTTGGAACGCTCTCTGCCTCAGAGTTGTTATCTCCTCTCCCCCGTTTTTCACCCTTGCTTCAAGTTTTGATGAAGTTTCTCCTGTGTTCAGATTCAGCTGTCTCAGTTTTTCTGGGTTTTTTTTTATTACCCACTCAATTTCACATGTTTCACCAGAATAAATCATTGTCCTCTGCTGTTTGCACTGACATTAAATTCTACACCAATGGCAAAAAAGACAGCATTGTCACAGAGCCACGCTATTGAAATAGTGAGTCTTGCTTTTGTACATTGCAGATCATAACATCTCTTGACATGTTATTGATACCAGTTCTGACTTACTGTAGTTTCTAGGCAATAAGTGGACACAGAAGGTGATGGAAGAGTCGGTATCCTTGGAGATCATATCCGCCCCCTGCAGCTGTGTTCCACCATTAATGGGCCTGGGAGGGAACTGCACCTTACGTTGCAGGAGAGCAACCAAAGGTGTCATCTGATAAGGCCCAAGTGTAGCATGTCTGTGCACCCCAGCGGCACAATTGTAGCGTTTTAAAAGAATAAAAGTCTCATGCAGCTTCAGTTGACTCAGGCCTGTGTGTGTGTGTGTGTGTGTGTGTGTGTGTGTGTGTGTGTGTGTGTGTGTGTGTGTGTGTGTGTGTGTGTGTGTGTGTGTGTGTGTGTGTGTGTGTGTGTGTGTGTGTGTGTGTGCGC
>JAVQJD010073890.1:0-19497 GCA_036023655.1 Nannoperca australis | reverse complement strand
ATTTCTTTAAAGTTAAGACTAGTTTAAAGTCATCTTCATTGAAAAGTACAGTGCTTTTCCTTCAAAAATAAGGACATTTCAATGTGACCCCAAACTTTTGAACGGTAGTGTAGTTGTGTACAAAGAACCTCTCAAGTTGAAATATTACAAACCATTAAATGGATATACTTAAGTAAACTACAAATACCACAAACTTGCACTGAAGTACATGGCTATTTCCCACAACTGTTTGGATTAATGAACTGCCATTTGATAGGACCATTATCTGTTGTTGTGGCTGTTTTGTTGTTTTTGAGGAACACTGATTATCTGCTGCTTCACTCATTACTCAAATTCCTGGAGTTTGAAGTGAAAGCAGGTGTGCCTATTTAAAACTAAAAGCCTGATGTTGATTGTATTTTGTTCCTGTCCTGAAAGAACTCCACCATCATTTGATGAGTGGTTTTGTGAAGGATGGGTTTACTAATTAGTGGGTGTTGATCCCCTTGAGGATAGCCGATATACATGTCTGAGTTGTTGTAAAATAATAACTTACAATGAATGCAATCACACAGCTAGTGGTCACCCCATCCAGCGCCCTCTCTGCAACCCAATGCGAAGCTGGCAGTCAATTATTTGAAGGAATGTAAGACTGGAAGATTTACAAATAACCTGCCTTGCCGATCTTGCCCTAGATTCTAACTCCTTGGGGTTATCGCTGTAGGTTTTGTCAACAATAACAGCCAATCATTTTCCCTATCACAAAACATGTCCCGGGGTTATAGTAGCAGCAGAGCAATTTAATCAAGATTTTGCCACTGGTATCATCGGCTCGTTTAAACTAATCAAAGTTTTGTCTTTGTTATTTTCAGCCAAACTCCCTTCGCCTGTGGAACAGTGAAGCAAACAAACAAACGGTGCAGACGCTGGAGGGGCGATCCGAGGGAGAATTTAAATGAATGTTGCACAGGCAGTTCACACAAAAGGTATGCAAGAACATAAACAACTTTCTATAAGGAGAGGAGAGTGGTTTGTTTTTCATACTGCTGCAACTCACACTAATTAAGCACATTTTTATACTTGCTGTCTCCGCTTTCACCTGAACTTTGTCACAGAGGATTAGCATCTGGTCTTATTTTGTCTGGATACAGGTGATGCCTCTGTAGGGGCTCACCAGCAATTCTACACATGGAGAACAGTTTTCTGTGAATAGCACTGCTCAACATAATACATACATACTCAAAATAAAAACTGTTGTAGAATGTCTTCTGTGGCTCTAAAGGAGCTTCATCAAGTCAGAAAAAATGACCTCAGGGATGTCATCAGGGTGATCACAGCCGTTTCTAACATAAAGCCTGTATATCAAATTGAATGAGTGAAGTTTGGAAGACATGGGCCTTTACAAGCTATGGAGGGTCTAATACTGCATTCAAGTCATGTGGAGGTATCATTACTGTCAGTTTACAAACTGGTATGAGTTGAAACACTGTTGGTTTCCATCATGGGAAGTGTAGTATCCATTGTTGGTTTCCTTCCATTCCTTGGTTATCCATTGACCTGTAACGTCAGGATATGTTGGCCTCTGTTGCTTTAATAATGACCATTCTTTTCTTTTTTTTAAACCTGTCCCTTTCAAGTGAGTAGCTTTTTGTTAATGCCTTTAAAAATGTGCCTGTTTTTACAAATATTATAACGAGACACAGAAGGAGGCATGCAAGGACTCTCTGTGTAAATCAAAAGTTAGAAAGTCCCGTTCAGATCAGATTCTGCAATAAAAGACAATGGTGAATGTCAAATGCAAGCTACAATTTAAAATAGTAGTTCATGTGATTTTAAAAAAAACAGTAAAACACTGTATTGCATCTGATTGGCTTTGATTTGAAACACAGAAATCATAGAAAGAAATTCTGCATTCCTACGAGACTTCTTGTGGAATAAATGCCCTCTCACAAGTTCATGGCAGCACAAGCAGCCTTGAGCCTGGGGAATAAAGGATGGCAGGGGAGGGGGGGGGCTTCCTGAGAAGTCAAATGACCAGAACTATGAACACTTTAACAAACACATGAACCTCTGAGGCTTTTCAAGATTAGATCCTGGCATTTTATAGAGTGGGAATCATTTCTTAATGCATTGTGGGTACACACCAGGGTATTAAAAATACCACACGTTATGTTATTTAGCGCGTGTCTATTCGATTTTCAGTAATAGACAAAAAGTGAGTTTGCAAGTGCAATGGTAGATGATTTAAACAAGTCCCTATTGTGTTTGTGAGCTTGCTTGCAGCGCCAAGTAGATTATTTTAATTCCCCAAGCATCTACTTGCGTGCCAGAGGCTGCTTTTGTAAAAGGCTATCACTTCGTAACAAATTAATTTCCACACAGTGCCCATAAAGGCATGGTGAAACGTGACAGCCCAAGTACACGCATGGAAGTGTATGGGTAGGCCTACTCATACATCATTGGCGTTCTTAACAGTTTTTAACTAATTAGACTTCCTCACATTTAATGTTGGGCTCGTTCGGGCAACTGCAGTGAGTTTTCAGAAGAACAATGGTCTACATGACTGATCACACTGCCTTCCTTCGCCCCATCCCCAGTAGGAAATATGATGTTATGTGATTGCATCACGCGGGAGTCAGAATATCCGGGTAGTCATGCGCTAATCCGGTATTTAAAATCGACGGTTCACTGGTTTTGGGGAAATAGCTGCAGGGGCCTGGGCGCATGGGAGGGGATACATAGTTTACAAAGATCCTGATGTGCTGAAGTGATACTCGGTCATATAGGGTTAGTTGCATATTTGCAAGTCAATATTTGGTCGGTGAAACTGACTCAAAGCCGTGCGTAAACCAATTTTGGACAATGTTTCAGTGCTGTTTTTTGGTGCTTGTGGGCGCGGTGGTCGTGAGCGCTCAGTTCCCCAGAGAGTGTGTGACACCCGAAGGACTCAGGAGTGGACGATGCTGTCCGTCGCCCTCTGGACTCGACAACGACCCGTGCGGCTCCAGCACGGGGCGAGGACAGTGCGTTCCAATCACGGTGGACGCGCGCCCGCACGGCCCTCAGTACCCGCACGACGGACGGGACGATCGGGAACGTTGGCCCATCCGTTTCTTCAACGGCACCTGTCAGTGCAACAGAAACTTCAGCGGGTATAACTGCGGCCGCTGCAGACACGGATGGACGGGGGCCAACTGTGACCAGAGAGTGTCAGTTGGTATGTGTGCGTCCTGGGCAGGGTCTGGGGAAATACCCAAACAAATAATAATGTTATAGCTAGAATATTGACTGTAACTCGTGGGATTATCCCACTTAATGTCGATTTACCTACTTCTGTAGGACATAATATATTGATTTTGACTTTGAAATGATTTGACCTAAATCAACTGAAATTGGGATTCCATGAAAAAAGCTGAAATGCCTTTGAAACAGTTACCCCTGAAACTTAGATATAGGCATTTGATTACCAATCTATTTATTAAAACTGTTCGTTACGCACATTTTCTGTCACTTTTTTTCGGTCATCAACACTGATTCCAAATTGACGCATGACTGATCGAGTTAATCCACTTTTCCTCTTCTGTAATCCCCCCCAGTGAGGAGAAACGTGATGCAGCTCAGCGCGGACGAGAAGCGTGCTTTCGTGGACGCGCTGGACCGGGCCAAGCGCACGGTGCACCCCGACCTTGTGATCGCCACGCGGCGCTATCAGGAGATCTTCGGGCCCGACGGGAACACCGTGCAGTTCCAGAACATCACCATCTACAATTACTTCGTGTGGTCTCACTACTTCTCGGTCAGCAAGACTTTCCTGGGTGCGGGACAGGCCAGTTTCGGGGGGGTGGACTTTTCACACGAGGGGCCCGGTTTTGTGACTTGGCACAGGTTCCACCTGTTGCAGCTGGAGCGAGACATGCAGGTAACACACTGTGTAGCTGCGTGACGTGGCCCTGATTCTGATCAAACAATCTAATCGATTTTGTGTCTGTGGTTTAATTTACCAGTGTATCAATATATTGCTTCAACCCGGCTGTTTCCCTGTTTATTTGTTTGTCCTAATGCGTTTCTCCGCAACGGAATTGGCGAGGAAATGGTAACTGACGCGATGTCGTGCTTTAATGGGCGAGCAAATTGGGATTTGACGCATTGCACGGGCTGTGATTCGATTTGGAAATGACAGCCGTGCTGAGCAGAGCTTTGGCGAACTGCACCGAGCATAGAGTTGGTGGAATGATTATACCCATCCAGTGGTTCCCAATTACGCAAGTGTTTTTCTTACATAAACTCGAAGAAGCCCCGACAGATTGTCGGTCTCCTGCAGAGAAACCTCATCCTCACTCTGTGCACGTTTGTGCTTCAGATGTGCCCCCTAATTAGTCACTAATTCTTCTACTCGACAGGCACAGTTTGAGGGAGAGTGCAAAATATCTGCCTCAGGAGTTTCATGAGCTGCGGTTAGGATCAGTTTGGACGTTTCTGATCAGAAAGTGCAGAGTTTCAGAATGGGATTTGGTAACTTCGTAGGGATTTTTTCATAGAGCATATGTTACCTTGATTGTGATTAATCATTTTACTTATATATTTTTCACTAGACAGTCAAAACAAAGTTGGGGAAAAGCAAGGATGAACCTCTTTTTAAAAAAGTATTGCCTTTCCCGAAAGTTGCATCATTTCAAAATCCATCATGACTTTATAGTAATCTGTTTCCTGCCCCCTCAATATAGTGCATGCTAAGGGATTAGATTCCCCTAAATTGGTCCCACAAAGGTTTTTAAAGAAGCAATTTTGATTTGATGCAGATTTGTTTATGCATGGTGAACAGATATTGTTATACACTGTCTTTTAAGCAAAATCACAGTGTGTGAAAATGATACCCAATTTATGAGCCTTTATGGATACTTTGACATTACCCAGGGGGATCTGATTACCTATGAAGCCTCTGGTTCTGGCTCCTGTTAATCTTCACATTCCCTCTTTTCACGTATTTATTTCCAATAACCAGGACATGCTGCAAGACCCCTCCTTCGCCCTGCCCTATTGGAACTTTGCCATCGGCGGAAACACATGTGACATCTGCACAGATGACCTGATGGGAGCCAGGAGCAGCTTCGACATGAATTCCCTGAGTTCTAACTCGGTCTTCTCCCAGTGGAGGGTCATCTGTGAGAGCGTGGCAGACTATGACACCCTGGGAACCATCTGCAACAGTAAGACAGTTGTATATGTGCCATTGCAAATGCACTTTTGGTGCACTTACAGTGAGCCTCTTAGGTGCAGAGACGTCGTTATAGTCTATCTTATTCGGTTTCCTTGTCCTGCCTCCTTCCAGGCACTGAGACTTCTCCCATCAGAAGGAACCCAGCAGGAAACGTCAACAGGCCGATGGTGCAGCGTCTCCCAGAGCCCAAGGATGTGGCGGACTGTCTGCAGGTTAACGCTTTTGACACACCGCCCTACTACTCCACCTCCTCCGAAAGCTTCAGAAACACAATTGAAGGTGACCCTAAAGAGATTTCCATCTCTATCTGTCTGTCATACGGCTTTTTCTGCATTTACGCAGTGTTCTTTCCTTTTCTCATGCGTTTTCATGTTGTTCTGACAGGCTACAGCGCCCCCCAAGGGAACTATGACCCCGTGGTGAGGAGCCTCCACAACCTGGCCCATCTGTTCCTGAACGGGACAGGAGGACAGACTCACCTCTCACCCAACGACCCCATCTTCGTCCTGCTCCACACCTACACCGACGCCATATTTGATGAGTGGTTGAGGAGACACAGTCCAGGTGTTTTAGCAGCAAAATCGGATTTAGAAAACCACTTTTTCTTGCTGTTTCCTTTATAATACCTGCATATTTTCACTGCTTTATTGTAAACACGATGAGCTCTTAGGCTAACTTCAAGTATTTCTTGACAGATTCGGCTATGTATCCTGAAGAAAATGCCCCCATTGGTCACAACAGGGGCTACAACATGGTGCCTTTCTGGCCCCCGGTGACCAACGCCGAGATGTTTCTGACTGCCCCTGAAAACCTTGGCTACTCTTATGAAGCTGAGTGGCCAGGTATTCGTTTTGGATTATTTGTCACATTCCTGTGGGTCAGTTTTCAATCTTGCCTTTTAAAAGCATGCAGATGACAAAGATAACAATCGCCCACTTCTGCCCTTCCAGGTCAAGCCTTCACCATGACCGAAATCATCACCATGGCGATAGTCTCCGCCCTGGTGATCGTCGCCATCCTTTTCGCTGCCACCACGTGTGCCGTGCGGGCCAGGTCTTACAAGATGGAGGGCCACCAGCCTCTGCTTGGGGATCAATACCAGCGCTACGACGACGACAAAAGCCAATCTGTGGTTTAAGATCCGCGTTGGGACACGAGCCACACCTACGTGCCTCTTTGTCTTTACTTTCACAGTCACACAGCGGTATCTGTGTCACTGTGTCTCTGTGTATCTGTTCTGGCTGTGTAGATTCCTGAATGTTGCAGCGTCATAGGAAGTAATCTTTTGGTTGCATTCATGTGCCTATTTTAAAAGCTGGTATAGTTCATTTTGTCTTTACAAATAGTTCAGATTACTTTCACATTTCGTAAAGAGCTTATTGAATATACATTTTTATAATGGAAAAGTTAGGAGATTTGGAGTAGTTTTCTTTCAGAATATGGCTTTTGCAAAGATTGCAAAGGTCTAATATTTGAAGTTTTCAGATTTCCGGAAATTTTAAAAGTGGAAAATGTGTTGAAATAAAGTGAGCATGGACAACTGAAGTGTTGGTGTGATAGCAAGGCCACCAGGTGGTGCTGATTCTGCTCGGTGTCAGCAGGGATGCCTCCTGTAGTTTTGTGTTTGAGGTTTCACTTATAATGTGATCAGGTGTAAAGAATGTAGGTTCAGATGAGAGATTCAGAATGTTCTGTCACTTTATGAACACATTTAAGTAATACAGTATTACGAAAGTAATACCAAACAATTAAAAGGTGCAGGTCTACAAATTATACCCTATATATAGGCCATAACACTTTGTATCGTACTGTATTTTTCTAACTTCATAGTTTAGTCGCACAGTGGCATCATAGAAGTGTTGGTAATGGTTAGAAAAGACACTGCCCGTGTAACAGAGCCAAAATGCCCACAAGGGGGTGCAATAGTTCAATTTCTGAAATTCTGCATGCGCTTGTTAAGAGAGATCTACTTTGGGGTGGGCTTGTTTTTGTATTTTAAGCATGTATTGAGATAAACTGATCCAAATGACCGGACATGTAATTAATGAACGAAGAGATTAAAAAAAAAAACAGGGGTGGTGATTCAGAAGAAATGTAGTGAAATGCAGCATGTCAGCAGGTTGTAATCCTGAGACTTTACTGAACTCGCAGGATAAGCAGATTTGTTTCTTTTTCTGTTTTTTTTTTTTTTACTAAATGAATTTGAAATGGCCATGAATGCTATTCTCTTTTTACATTTATACCTTTGCCAAAATGTTGTTGCATGTGGGTTTCACGCCAAATTATTGAAATGATTAAATGTTACGCTTACACGGTGGTTTGTTCGGTTTTACTTTGACAATCGTGTGATTAAAACATTAATAAACACCCCACAACAACAAAAAAAAGTGCATATTTCTGCAGACGTACATGAATAAGTAGCCTGTAGTGCTCGCCCCAGGTATTAGGTCGAGCCTGGTTGGACTCCCCAACGCTCCTAATTTGCAAGTTATTATGTACTGGCTGGATTGTGTGTATTACAGAACACCCCGGGGTCACCTCACCTGTCTTGGTGTCTGGTTTCAAAGGAAGCTCCCACATGGGAGGATCTACTGAGAGCACGTTGTAGGTCAACTGTCTCCCTACTGGGCAGCCGCTTCAATGGGAGGTCTGTGCGTGTAACGGCGGTGCGGTGTGGGTCCAGTGTAAAGTGCTTTTGGCGCAGCAACCGGTTGGATAAAGTTGTGAGGAGAAGGCTCTCGTTGCAACTTTTCGCCACTTAGAGCTCCTCTGTGGATACATACACCTCGCGCGCGTCCTTCGGGAACATCTCCGAGCTCGCGAGCCCAGCTCCAGATCGTACGGGGGAACACACGCGGGGTGATCTCTGTGACAGTCCACAATGGACGGGGTGAACGACGTCTTGCCCGATTTGAAGGACATAGAGACCAAAGTGGGTCGAAAAGTCCCGGAGAGCCTCGTTCGTTGTCTCGTTGGAGGAAAGCGCCAGGACGAGCGCGAGACGCCGGCGACGCCGCGTTTGGGGAACTGCGAAGAGTTCAATGGCAATAATTCGGCGGACTTGAAAAGACTGGAGAGCAAAATGCTATTCCTGAAACAAGAAATGGTAAGCTGTCTGTTTCCGTGACCTCTCTAATTGAACGAACACTTAAGGAATAGCTGCACTAGCTTTCAAAGAAAATGTATTTATTAAACTCGCCATAAACACTATATACGGACAATATGCGACACAGCTTTTATGTTTGTTTAAGGGTTATTACATCTATTTACTGTAATTCCAAAGCTATGTCACTAACACTTAATTGTACAGTTGTTACTTATCCATAAACGTTCAAATTAAAGGGGACTATTTCATTTATAAGAGACTATAAATATGACTATACACGAGCCAACTAATGTAATTTAGCATAGTTTCATGTCAAGTAAGTTCAAATTCGGAAGCCCTGTTACATAAGTGGCCTGCGCTCACAGGAGATGCCTCTGCTGGATGCAAAACAGGTCTGCACATCAACACATCAACACGTGGCTGCTGAATGGTGTTGTAGTGAGTAAGTGATGGCCGGTCACACCTCACAGTCAGCCGATACCTTTTGTTGATGACCCCCCACCACCACCTCAGGGAATCACCTTGACACCCCCACCCCCACTCTCTCGTCACTCAAACTACTCAACTGCAAAATCCAGGTGCAGGCTGTTAGCGGGGCTGCATCATGACCAGCGGGCTGACCAATCACCCAGAGAGATCTGCATCGATAGGCCTAGGTTTGTGTTGATGTGAGGGGAGACGTTTGACGCCTGCACCCTGCGTGGCCCATTTTGGATGTGCAAATGTAACTCTTAGCTTGGTTCAGTTCGCTTGAGTTTCAACTCGAACTGTCAAATGTACCAACAGTCATTCCATCATTTAATTGTGCTGTTATGAGAAGAATTAGAAGAAAAAACTTTCAAGAATTCATTTAGTGTAATTCCATTAGTGGCATCTCATTGTTAGACAGCTCATTTGGGCCTTCCCTGTTTCTGTGGCTCCCTTAACAGCTTCATCACTAATCCAATCAGACGGCTCTGTTTTAGTGTGCACGGGTCTGGGTGGATGAAATACAAATCTACAGTCTATCAAAGGAGCAAATGAACTCTGAATAAAGGCTAGAGGCCAGCTCTTATTATGTTCATCTGACAAATGTAAACATATCTATTGATTCAGCGTTATACTCAGTGCAGAGAAAATTACGTGGCACTAATTGTGTGTCCCAAACTCATTTCGTAATACCGACCCACTGGTGCCATCTTATTAACATGAGATAGCCGCTTGGGCTAAAATTCCAGTATGACTTCGATCTGCTCAGCTTCCACGCGCGTATAAAGTGAGTTGTTGCGCTCACAGAACAGACACACAGTCAGCAATGTGAGCTAACGCAAGGCTGGAGTATCATGGCAGCTGTCTGAGACACTGTACCAGCCCTGTCTGCCGTCATCTGCCTCAGAGCGTTTTGACCGTAACTGTTACAGCTGTCCGTTTGCCGTTTTGCATCCGGACACGTCCTTTGAATGACTCCATAGGCCGTCCACTTCCGTCCCCAATCAATGGCATGGTTTGTCAGGGGGCAGGGAGTTAAATCAATGGCCACAGTGTGGAAAGCGGGCCTATCGTTCCGAATCCTGCATACAAACTGCTTCCTGGATGCAAACTGCTTCCTGGATGCAAACTGCTTCCTGGCTGCGCTGTTACACGAGAGTAGCGCAAAGTCCCTTTTTTTTACGGTGCCACATAGTTAAGTGTGTTTGTTCCCAACAAAGCCTGACAGTCTAAACAGAACAGCACATAGTGTTCTGGCCACGGGAGGACATCAAAAAAATACTTCACCACCACACGGTTTGTGTAGAAGAAGATCTGGAGCTTTTGTTCAAATGTATGTTGGCTTCAAAGCAGAGGTTCAGTCTGATGATGAAAATCATGTGTTGTGATCGAAAGCTCCAGAACAGCTAAATGAACCGTGTGGTGACATTGCTTTCTCAACTGCTGTTTCCAGGGTCAAGGGTGAACTTTGAATGTCAGTGCTAACAATAGTTAGCAATGATGATGGTACGGCTTTTTTATATTAAATTGAATTCTTCTGTATTTATGAGGGCATACTGTTTCATGTAGTATCTGTGTTCAAGGAGTAGTTTTGGAAAGTTTTGGAAATACTTTCCTGCTGAACAGTCTGATGCCATTCTCATATCTGTTCGCTTAATAGAAGGCCGGTTGTTTACAGTCTTTATGCTAACCTAAGCTAACCTGTTGCCGTAGGACAAAACATGAGAGCGAAGTCAATCTTCTCATCTAACTAATAGAAGAAGAAAAGGAAATAGGCGTAGATTCCAAAATGTCCCAACTGTTCCTTTAAATGCACCGTCGTCTCAAAGTACAAACGACCTGACTGGGATGTTCTTCCCCCAAATTGTAGGCACACCTGCGAGCCATCGACGTGAAGCTGATGCAGCAGCTCATGTCAATCAACGAGGGCATCGAGTCCGTCCGCTGGATGATAGAAGACAAAGGAGGCGTGGCCAGCCTGGAGGGCAGCATGACGGGGAGCCTGTACAGCCTGTCGGACAGCCAGGACGGCGCCTCGCTGCGAGGCAGCTTCAACAGCTTGAACGACGGCAACAGCGACGGGCTAGACGGCCTGTCCGTGGGCAGCTACTTGGACACCCTGGCGGAGGACCTCTCCGATGACCCTTCGCCCACGGACCTGGACTGTTTCGTGGAGAAAGCGGTCATTGATGGTGACGCGTTCAGCAAGTCGCCACTGAAAGTCAGGGTGGAATCGGACGAATACTACTGCTTTGGATAAGGTTACAGAGACTACAGAGATGTTTTGTGAAGAATAAAAAAAAAAAAAACGAACACAGGTGTCAGAGTATTTAAACGCTTCACATTTTTCTCTCCTTATAGCAACACCCAAGATGTTGCCAAAACTTACTAAATGACTCATGTTACTATTTACCTTGAAACCAGCTTCCTTATGGTGCGGATCAAACACACCTCTTCAAACCACTTGCCACTTAATGTCCCACCAAATGCAAGTGGAAACACCGTAACAGCTCTTTATGTCTTAATATTTTATCTTGCAGGTCAATTGATTGCTTAAAGATTGTATTTATTGTGTTAGTTATTAAGTTATCCAATACCTCCACAGATTACTTTCTAGCCTGAAACTACTGGGGGGGTGAATAAAGGTAGCAACATCAACCGAAACGCAAATTTCCTTCCTTATCTGTGGAAACTTTGACTTTGTGTTAGGTCGACCACAATCAGCTGATTTAAGTAAAGGAGTAGATTAGGATTTAGCAGCCATTTGGGAGAATTGGACATTTCATGCTGAGTGCTTCAAGGGGGTAAACTGTTTTAAAGTGTCTAAGAGTTTAAGTGTTACAGCAAAGTGCAATTTGCTTCCATGCCAAATTACGAGCACCACCTAGTGTAAATGTTAAGCTTTTAATTATTTTTGACTTGCGTGTTTTGACTGACGGAAGGTCCTAAGATAAACCCTGCTCCGCAATGTTGGAATGTACACGTGACACGAGAGATTAGTAGCACATTGAAAAGCGCAGATGCTTCACATTGAAAACCAAAGCAATTTGATTGTCTTATAGATAATTTAGGCCTGAGGCAACCCCCCCCCACCCCGTTGACACCAGATGGTTCATCTGATGATGGCGGACATGTTGGACATCTGTTGTCAAAAAAAGAAAGGTTTAACAAGATCTTTATACTGTTTTACATCAGTGTGTTGTTTTAGCTTTAAACTTTTTATGCTGTTTTTAATTTGATATTTTTGACGTGTATTTCATGCCGCCTGCTTTTGAAAGAAAAGCAGGCTGATTATTGATTGCTGTTAATGTTGTTGTGGAAGTGAAATAATATATGATGATTTTCCTCTGGCTCACGTTGTGTACGTTCTTAATGCCTAAAACACGTACTAACTGAAAAAAAAACCGCTTTGCTGGCCCCATTATAGACTATTAATGAGATGGAAAGTGAACATTATGGTGGTTTCCTTTTTTGGAAAATTGAACTTAAGAATAATCTTTTAATAACGAAGTGGGGCTTTTGCGGTGCCCTCTGTAATGTGGCATGGAAAATTGCCCTTGTTCCTTCACTCCCAGTAACTTTCCTTTGATAAAACCCAACGTCAGGAAGACGATTCTAAATTCGGCAAATTGTTATGTATGTGTGCCCCTTTTAAGCTATTAGCAGCTATTAGCAGGGGAATGCCATTTGGGATCAAATTTAGGATGGCGTACTGAGTATTATCGTAGATGAGGGATCACGTTGTGAAAACTTCATGACTCCCTATCGCGGGTGCAAAGCTTGGACTGAATCATTTGAAAATAACACCAATCAAAAACGGAGACATCATTTGAATTGAAATGCCAGCCCTGCAGGACATTCGATGGCCTGCTATGTTATTTTCATTTTTATGGCACGCTCACAAGCTTCTTATCTTTCACGTGATAATTGATGTTGCAGACGGAGTATAAAGGGAAAGTCATTATAGGAAAGATGAGAACCTTGGTCTCTTTGGCTTGCAAATGAGCGAGTGGTCACGGCGGCGCAGTGCTTCAGCGGTTCTCTGACTGGGATCTGACATCAGGACTTGTCTTTAGCAAAGCTGCCATGTTGGATTAATCTTCAGTTATTCACCTTGTCTCATGTTAAGATCTCATCTCACTTGGAAATAGCATTCATTAAATAATGAACAATGCATGTTGTGGCTGTTTTGTTTTTTAACGCGTGACAGTTCTCCTGCATTATGTGAAACGCACCAAATAACAAGATTGGACACAAAGGACACGTTTGGTGTTCCATTAGTTCCAGACAGATATAATCACTTTATCCGGGCACATTAAGCGTGCTTGTAACTTTGTCTCACTCCAAGTGCAAAGCAGCTTTATTTGGTTTTATGCTGCCTTTCCTTATCTCTACCTCCAAGAGGCTTTGGCAAGCTTAAGCTCCCTGTCAAGCTGAACAGGGCCGAGGCCGCTAAAACCAGAGAGCGGCGTGACCTCCATGTCAGCAATTCAATTAAAAACAGCAAAAAAAGTTCTCTCAACTTCCCAAATTTCATGTCTTAACAAATGTAACCATGTCGTGACTGACTGACGTCCCTTGCGGGGGAATTGTTGAGACAAGAGCTAGTGGTCTTGAAATAATTGGACATACAGAACAGGTTCTGCAAGTTTATGTTGTAATAGGCATGAGTCAAAATTCCTCAGCGCTACATGGTACACTACACATACACAGAAGTTGCCTTTTAGGCCTTTGTCTGGTCTTATAAGTGTACATTTACTACATGAAAGGTAGAACCAGTTGACACAGCCTCTGTGGTGAATACAATTGCAGTCTTTCACCGAACCATCCAGTCAGTTAAGAAAATGGAACAAATGTAAGCTTAAACTTATTTTTTCCTTATTCCATGTAATTGCTCCCCTTTGAAAGTGAGAGAGAAAACCCTGGATTGTTTTACACTACAGACAAGTGAAGTTACTCAAAGGTTGTCAAATTCTTCTGTCAGCAGTTCTAGCCACCCTGTTCTGAGGGTGAATGACACCCAGGCTCCGTGGAAAGCAAACAAAGGGAACATCAGCTGCAGCTCCCTGCGACAGGGAGCATCGGGCAATTTGTTCATTCTCTTAGTTAGTCCTCGGTTTTTTTTTGCTCGAACACAAGTAATTACACTTGTGTGCAATCATGACAGCAGCTTCCAGCAGGGACCCATTAGCAAATTAGACAGTGGGATTGGGCCTGTGCCACAAGATGAAGGGAAACCAACACCGTCTGGTATCTGGGAAGCTGTCACCATGCTACCAAATGAGGATACAGGATATGGGTTACTGAAGTAGGTTTTACAGGCGGATCAAAAGATCCCAGAGACACAGTGAACCCCTCAGACGGGAAACCACAGATACCAAGGAAATATACACAAACTGTCAAGTAACTTTATTCTGATTTAATTAGGCTTTCTATCTGTGGGCCTCTGATTTGTTTCACAGATGTATTACTTTCCCAACATCTTTATATCTACCGGAGAACTCTATAAACATTGCTGTTGTATTAAAGAGAATATATGTGCATAACATGGTAAGCTTCTGAATGAATGTTCGCGATGGCTCCGCGTGCTGTGCAGGCGTTCTAATACTTGTGATGGATGTAGCACATTAGATCCACTGTGTCAGCCTTATTACGTTTCCAGACGCGAGGATCTCCATGTTGGAAGATTTATGAAGCAGTGGAAAACTTAATAAGGCCTGTCCCATAGCATGAATATCCTGTTTCGTCTAGGAAAAAACACTTAATGAATGTCAAGGTTAGCCACAACCCTGACGTTGTGCTTCACATGAGATTTTCAGCACTGCCGAGGTGTGATGATAGCCTTCAACTTCAGACCAAGCAAATACGTCATTCTGAGTGGGCTATTACATAAATAGAAGTCATATATGTCTATATGTCCTTATATGTCAGGAAGACACGCTATGGGGAGAAGAAGTCTTGAAGGAGCTGTCAGTTGGCCCTTTGCCAAACTGTAGATCTGAGAATCTCTCTCAAAGAGTCTCGTTAAATTTCTCCTTGCTCCTGGGAACCGCCGTTACCTAACGCAGCAGAGGTGACATGACACTGTTTCCGTCAGTGCAAACATTAAACATTAACAATGGCCGCCCCTCTGCCCTCATAACTTAGCTCAGTTGAGATTTAGAAAAACAAAAGCTGATGTAAACATGACACAGAAAACATCTGAGAAACCCAAATAGAGAAAGTGGGTAACAGGAGGGTAACAGATTACCCTCCAGGCTGCTGCGTGTTTTGTTTTTAAATTACCATAAACACAAGGAGTGCTTGATTATTTATCAGATGTAGTTACAGCTATAAAGATTACACATCACCCCACGAGACCTATTCTGGGTTATTTTTCCTCTAGTATTTGGGAATCTCACGGGATGGATCTGACTCACTACGGTCTTTAGAGTTGTACTGGATCAGTGAACCCTAAGTTTGTTTATATTTCAGCGTCACACTTTTACGACCCTTTTCCCGACATTCTTGGTTTGTTGGAGAATCATCCTCTAAATGTTGTATTTTGAACATTACCACCAACTACTACAAGTTAACCAAGAGTGTTCGATTTATTGAGAACACCCTCAAACCTAGTCATAAAGTTATAATATTGGATGTACTAATATACAAGTATGCACCACACAAATTAGTTCTTATGTCGAGATTGGCTATTACAAAATATATGTCACGTAGCTAAGTGAACACACACACTGATGCTAACGGAGCCGCCATGCAAGGGACTGACCTGTCCATCAGGGACATTCTTAGGGTTCCTTGCCCAAGGACACTTCGACGTGTGGACAGGAGGTGCAGGGGACCGAACTGCCAACTCAGAAATTGCTGAATGACCGGCACTATATAAGAATGAAAGATAAACCTTGAAGAATTTAAGGTGATGTTTGAAACATATCATTTAATAATGCTGTGATGCAGACACAATAAGTGGCTGGTTGTGAAATCATTTTCCACCGAAGACACAAACTGGTGGAACCAGTTACTCACTGTGACCACCGCTAAAGTCAACATATTTCCCAACTACCGTGATGTATTTCCCTTTCCTACCCGTTATGCTAGGAGCTAAGGATGGGCTAATTAGTCATCATTAGTCAGTCTGAACAGTGCAGGGAAAGGTTCAATTATAAAAGTATCTTTAATATCACATATAAGCCATCTTGATTCACAAAATAGGCTTTTAATGGTCGGGTTTATCCGTCCTCATTTAGTTGAGTTACCGCCAGTATTCTCTCATCTTTCTTCCGTTGCTTTTTTTTTTACCCGTGTGTGTGTTGAGTCACCCTGTGACACCCTGGCTGTGTTTGAAGCCTCTCTGTATCGGGTGCCTTTTCCCCTGACCACGCAGCCGCAGGCCCGAGCCATGGATCCAGCTGAGATTGAACAGCAGGATACATCAGCCTGGAACCTTCAGCAGATAGAGAGAAGAGAACAAAACAAACCTCTATCCCATTCGATCCCCCCTTTTCTCATTCCTTTTTTCTCTTTCTATCCGGGCCAGGAAGCCTTTCCGTGTCTATATTGGGAATCAAAGGGACTTCTACAGAAGGCACTGACCCTGCCAGAGCTTTTGAACTTTTGCTTTGCTCTCTGACAGCAAAGTTGTGAATCATGAAAGAGACGGAGAGAAATAACTGATACCGTGGTCGCTTTGAAGTTCACGGAAGCTGTGCCATTGCAGGGTATGCGATTATTTCAGCTATATTGGCTTTGGGATAGCCGTGTCCATGCATCTGATTTATATGAAACAAGACAGTTGTGGGACGCAAACAGTCTATTAAAACATCCTCACATTGATTATTTCCTCGCTGGTTTTAACCAATGTGCCTGAGAAACCTTCCCAGCAACAGGCAGCATGAAGCCAAAAGGTCCAAAATCTTTTCAAGTGTTCCCTGGCAACACGATGACCCCTGTGTCATTAAAGGAGCAGAGCTGAGGCTACTCCTTGGTTGGCAAACATGGTTGACCAATATGTTTCCCCGTGGATGCTTTGTTGTTCCCTGGACACTCATTCAGGTCAAATGAGGGCAGTTTGGGGTCAACAGGAAGGCATTACAATTGATTGTCTCATGGACGTCAAGAAACATTGATCTGATGGTTTTGTGGTGAAGTAGTTTGGATATTCCACCAATCTGCAAGACATAAGGTCAAGTTTTTGTTCTTTAGACCGGAAGTTTATTCAGAGTTGTATTATTTAATTATCTTCACTGGTGCATGTTTGCATTTGTCCACATGTGAGCCAGCTGTTTCACTTGAAAATACTTAACATTTAAAGTGAAATAGCTGCCATAGATCATGTTTGTTGTGTTTACTCCAAGTATTGTTCCTCCTTTTTTACAAGGCTCATAAAGAATTCTGCTGAGGACTTTCATACATCAGTTACTGTTGCCTCGAGGTCTTCAATCCGAACAAGACTGGGCAGTCTCTCATTCACTCTGTTAGTTTCTATTCTTTTCTTTTTTTCTTTGCTCTTCTACTTTCGTTGCTGTACACAAGAGTGTCACAGCTTTCTTGTCACTATGGGATTCCATTTTCTCAATCGTTCTGTCTGCACTCTCTCATACACTGTCAGCCATCCTGGGAAAGAGATGTGATCCTCTTGGGAAAGAACAAATAGTGCACTCCCCCATAACTGTCCTGCAAGGCAAGACCCTCCCATGGTCCTCTCGTGGCACTGTAGTAGTCAGTGCTGTTGTCAGAGTTCCTGTTGTGCAACTATTTGTGATTTGTAAATTTGCAGATTGGTAGTAAATCACGTTACCATTTTTGTGCCATTATTATAATTCATAATTGTTTTATAATCATTTTGTGCCTTATAAAGACACATTATTGGCTGTCATCTGGTTTTTGTATCATAGATTAATTCCAGAGTTCACATTGTATTTCCGCTTATTAGTCTTCTGAATGTTTCTATCTGATCAACATTACAGCAAACCCAGTTTGACTCCACATTTACAAACAGACAAAGCAGTTCTTGTCAGTCCCTGCAGCCCTGATGTGCTATAATGTGGTGCAAATTGGGGTTAGCGATCCAGTTCTGATACATAAATAAACTCCTCTTTTTCTGCCTGGTTGCATTGATGGGTGGAAAAGGTTCCCAGGGCCATCCAAGTTCAAACCTCAAAACTAGGCCACGAAAACCCTCCTCTGCATCTCAAAACTGGTGTAACACGACCTCGAAGATTTTGCTCAAGTGATTTGGTTTAAGAGGTAAAAGGACCTCTAATATCTGGTGGGATTAGAATGCAAAACTGGCGAGGTTTCCTTGGCACCCTCTTAAAGCCCCCTCATTCAAATCCGGAGCTTCAATGAAAACACAGGATAATTTCTCCTTGAGCAGGATTTGGATGGTCTTCACTGCGCCAGTGTAATTGTGGAAGGTTTAAGTTACCGTCAGCCCCATCCACCTGAAAGTTAGCATGCAAAAGAAAAGCAGATTTAGAGTCAGGATGTAACATTCGGGGGAACAGTTGGATAGAGTTTCTACATGTTGATTTGAGAACCACATGATACTTGAGTTTGATTTCCAGACTCTTTAACACATCCACATTTGTTGTCACCTTAAAGGATTCAGAAAGCATCTAGTTACGTTAGCTCTCGTACAAAAATGATTTGGGTCGACAGGGGGATGCACTTTATATTATATCTTTATACAGGCCCTTTTTGACAGTTATGATTTTCTTTGGACCGTCCCCATGACTTGGAAAAAACTGCAACACCCTCTCACTAATATGTCAAAATGAATCCGCATTTTATTTGTTAAACGAGACATAGCGAAAGAAAAATGAAGATGTTATGATGTACTCCAATTTAAACCAAAATATCTTTATGGGAAAATGGTTTTCACATAGTCAGCAATCATGCATTAAAAATGTTGTTAGCAGTTTGTCAAATGTATGAGCAGCATAACAAAAGGGTGAATATTCTAGTCACTTTACTTTTGAATAAAAAGCTGATAAGCAAATGGTGATTTATTATCATATCCATAAAGATCCAGTGTGTTCTTTTTTGGGGGTCAAAACGGACACATCGGCCCTACAAAGTATGACCCACTGCAGGTGTAGACATTTGACACGGGCAAAAAATACTTTTATTTATTTAACTTTTTTTACCCTCTCCACCAAACATTCAACCAAGATATTCAACAGTTGGAAATGCACACCGCTGAAATAACACCATGCTTTTGTCTTGACTTGTCTCTGATTACTCCAACATTCAGCCTCCCAGCCCCCACATACATACCCTGTGGGGATAGCCACCTGTCTCTTCTGACTCCTGGGATGTCTCCCTGGCCTAACAGACAGCTCTTTGTGCTGGGGGGCGGGGAGTAAAGCCTCTTAGCAGGCTGTTACTGATAGGACTCCGGAGACTTCTGCTGTCAGGGAGGGGTTACAGCAGTGTGTTTCGGTGACGTGACGTCTTTTAATCACCGATGGTACAGATGCTTTATGATACAGTTTTGGTGGGTTTACGTATTTGTGAAAGTTCTCAAACGCAGGGTTGGTGTTGAGCCGTGTAGTCAATAGTACAGTACAGGCCAGCCAAGGTGACATCAGCTTTAAAACACACAGCGCAGCAGCTGCCGCTGGCGTTAATGATTGCCTCTGCACAGATCATCACTTGAATCCCGGGTTCACTGCTCACTGACAGCTTGTCTGGTTTTGCAATGGGATGGTTAGATGCGCCCCCCCCC
>JAVQJD010073889.1:0-23910 GCA_036023655.1 Nannoperca australis | reverse complement strand
TCTATGAATAAATTGGTGTGTTCAAACCAAAGTAAAAGTGTGTTAATGTGTGAATTTGTATCCCTTGTATGACCCTTTCATTGATCCACAACTATCCTTGGACCTTATGAGTTAATGTGTGACAGTTCCAGTAAAGCTGCAACACCGTGCCAATAAAAGCAAACCTGTTCTTCTCCCTAAATCCCAGTAAGACAGCTCGCAATGACATCAAAAGTCCCACCTCAAAACAAGATTTGAATATAGACTCTTTTTAATTAGCCTCTTCATATAAAAAATGGATGGACTTGTTCGTCCTCTATTTAGGGTTGTCTGTGTCTGTGAAAACCAAAGGCAACATTCCTGAAGTCATGAGGCTTAGCTGATCTGAGTCACACGCTAAGAGACAGAGAGAGAGAGACAGACAGACAGAGAGAGAGAGAGAGAGAGAGAGAGAGAGAGAGAGAGAGAGGGGTAAGAAAGAAACTCTGCTGAGACACATTGGAGTGTGAAAGTAACATACGCCACAGTCTGTATGCGCAGCAAGAGAAGCATTGTTGCATTCAGGGGATCTGCTACAAGTCTGGAAATGTTCTCTGGAAACAAATGTTAAAATAGGACCCAGAAAGGGAAATCAGTCATGACGGCTTTGTTGACATGATGGACTTTCATCTAAAATGCAGGTAAAATGTGTTTGATCATGTGAAATATGGACTTGATATGTTGGTTTTGGTTTCAGTGCTAAGGACTAAAATGAAACCTACAAGATCTCTTAATGAACTTTTGCACACAAAGATGATGTGACATATCCCCCCCCACACACCCCTATTTTCTGTACCCTTACATCCAATGAGAGCTTTTACAGTAATTGCAAAAAAGATTAAAACTATTTTGGAGATGAATTATTGTAAGCATGGATTCCCTGCTCAACATGCAAGCATCAGTTTAACTTAAGGAAGAAAAAAAGCTAAACATGTAGTGAAATGCTGTTCATCTTTCAGCAGGAATTGCAGCGTGCAACAGAAGAGATGAGATGCAATTTTAAGATAACAGATTGTGAGTTGCGTTGTTTCCTCTTTCTTGTAGTGAAACACTGACGATGCTGCCTGTGTTCGGACACAGCCTTCTGCTCGCACATGTGTGAACAATAAGGATTTTTTTTCTTGAGCAGGTGCAGTGTAAGCAGGAAATGATAAATTGGCCCAGAGTCAGAGTCTGACTTTATTTACAGGAAAGGAAGCGAAAATGAGAGAGTAGATAAAGTCAGAGAGGAATGTGTGTATGTGCGAAGGGAGGGCTGAGAAGGAGGTCAGACTGAGGGGGTAAACTGACATCGAGACCGCAGCGGTGAGTTTTCACACTTCTGTGCTGAAATGTGGCTCCTTCACAGGCTGGCAGGCGATGTGTGAGATGGAAAGAGACCTATAAGAAAGTGCTGGTTTAGTCTATAAGCTGCGTTCCTTTAGTTTCTTTCTTTCATGGTTTTTATCTTTCTTTCACAGACGCCAGGTGGTTGAGTGGATCAAAAATGTGCCTACTGAGGTGCAGTGTCATGACTATAGATACCTTTTATCCTCTATTAACAGACTCAGCTGCTGCCATGATAAAACGGACGTTTTTACTCTAAAGGCAGTTCAGATATTGGCAACTCTGAAGGCTCATAAAAATTTAAATTCACTTAAATCGACCCCTCTAAACGGAACGTTTCCAATCCAAAGAGGGTAATGGCCTCTTACTGTAATGTTCAGTCTCTGCAAGCAGATAACGGCAGCACCACATTATTGCAGGAAAGGCCGTCAGCCCTGAAAGCCAGTGGTGGAAAGTAACTTATTGCAGTTACTCAAGCACTGCACTTAAGGACACTTTTAGGGTACATTCATCTGACTCCTATAAATTACTTGTCAGATTAAGATTGTACATGCACAACCTGTGAGTAGCGTATACACTGTGATGCAGTGTTTCACTATTAAACTAACCAGCAGTGTAAAAAGTACCTTCCATTTCCTACACCCTGACAAATTACAGCATTAAAGTAAGTAATATGATCAAATAAAACATCATATTGTGAATGTATTATTCATAACAACATTGTTTATGCATAATAAATTATTTTATTAACATATAGTAACATTTTGAATGCAGGACTTGTAGGATCTGAATACTTCTTCCAGCACTCCTGAAAGCAGAAGTGATCTGGTTTCCTGCTGATTTGAACACTTCTTGTTCTTATATTTGTCACTTCAAATAAACTGCGAAAATGTTTATCAGAGACTTACACTTTACTTCTTCCCGCGTGACACGTTAAATTGTTGTTTATCTGTTGGGACAGTGTTTCCCAACCTTTTCTGTCTGATATGAGGTAGGCCTGCTCTTCACCAGCACTGTCTGTCATGGTTTTATTAATGGTGATGTTATTTAACACTTTTATTTATACAGTTTGTACAGTTACAATGTTCTCGTATAATTGAATTATCAGTGTTGAGGCTGCTGTGGCCACGTTTCTTGGAGTGGCAGCAGCTGAACATTTCAACCATCTATCCATAACATTTAGCAAACTATTTCAGCTGTAAATTCCTGACTTTTAGCTGACTTTTCGTGCATTAGCTAACAGTTTCAACATATTGTTATTAGCTGTGTCAGCTGTTTATCAGTTACTTTCAATGTTAGCTGTTTCAAAGTTTATTCATTCGATTTAGCTTTTGCAACTTACTGTTTTTGTCATTACTTGGTTGGAGATCATTGTGGCAGACAACTCCTCTAGAAAAGTAAACACATACCTCAGTTTTATTCTACATGATGGAACATGCTGCTTCACTAAGTTCCTCAGAATTCTTACACTACGCAAACGCTCCCGATAAATGAATCAGGTTCCTGTATCAGTCGCAGTCACATGAATACTGATATAATGTGATTCATATTCTTTGCACTTCTGTTCCAGTCCTGGCTTTTGTCATTTTTGTTTGTAATGCGTTTTCTAAGTCATGTGCGACTGATGTCACATGAAACCACTGGATCCTCTTTTGTTCTGACTCAAAATGAAAGTTTTGAGGATGTTCAAGAAACCGGTTTCAGGACTTTGAGGAACTTTTCGTTCTTAACGAGACATTGTAAAGCGTCTTTGTTGAAGCCAGTTTCAAGTGCTCTGTTCTTTATAAGGCGGTGAAGTTATTCCTAGATGCTGTTATTCATGCTGCGTTTCTTCTTTAGGACGACGTTACCTCTGAGGTGATGGAGGAAAGGAACGGATTTGGTCACGATAGGGAGGAGGGTGAGGTGGATGTCCAAATCAGACAAACCAAAGCTCAGCCACAGGCCAACAACAACAGAACCAACTGGTCAAATGGTAAAAGCTACTTCTTTATTTGTTTTCATTTGGTAAATACTTCATATCATCATATTTATGACATAACCAGGTGGACTTATCTGGCTTAGTTTATTTGAACATGGATCTTTTGAAGGCCGGTGCTACAACCAATACATATCACCTACATCTTAGTATATATTTAAAGGTATTGATGGGCACTAATACATATGGGGTTCCCTTTGTGCCAAAGTAGTGTTGTTGTCTGTAAGAGCAGACTGGTGCAGTATGTTCACTTCCTTGTGTGCAGTGACCACACTGTGTAACATTTTACTGGCATTTGCATCTGGTGCAAATACCAGGTGTTTGGCATGTTTGGCATGTTTGGCATGTTTGGCATGAGCTGAGCTGATGTTGTTTAATATAAAGTTTTCGTGTGTATATGAATCTATCTCATCTTCCATATCACCACTGAACGTTTCTGCCATTCACTTTCACGCGGAATAAATTCAGAAGTAAAGTATTAAATATCGGCACCAGTCAAGATGCATGTCACACTGAAGCTTAACACTGTTACAGCTGTGTCTCGTAAACATTTGCCCAGAAATGGTTGTTTCAGAAATATTTAAGTTTGATTCACTAAAGAACAACAGCTCTAATTTAAGATTTCCTCATGACCAAGCCTATACTGTAGCATTAGAGGGGGATTAACACCATGTACTCGCCGTAACGTCACACCCACATCACATGCTTTACATGCCAGTGAACTGACCTTTAAAGAAATGAAAAAGATATTGTTTAACTAGTTAAAACACATTGATTAAGAAGCTTTAAGACTGGAGCAACCATCTTATCCCACCTTGTTTGGCAGCATCACATGTAAATTCCCTGTCAGGTTTGTTTCAGCTCTTCATTGAAGTTACAGTATATAATGTTTAAGTCCAAGACCGGTTGCACCATCCATAATTTCCCCAAATACAACCTGACATACTTGTAATGTATGTTCTTCTGTATGTTTTAACAATATTTGGAACTGACTGGCCCGCTTTAGGTGAGTGAGATTTGAGGGGTATTCATATTTAACTGCCTTGATTTTGTGTTTCTCTTGTTTTTACTTTCTGTTTCAGCGTGTTTTCACTGCTGCAGTGTTGTTTCTAATTCTCATTTCATTCCAAAATTATTTTCTTTGAAATGTTCTCAAATTCTTTAAAGTGTTTCAGACGAGTGCAGGTTCTTGACACAGTTGTTTTTTCAGCATTTATGTAATAATGCTCTTTCTCTCTCTCTCTCTCTCTCTCTCTCTCTCTCTCTCTCTCTCTCTCTTAGGTCAGTGTGTTCTGGCAATGCCTAGCAGTTCAGCACTAAACCCCCACTTTGATCTGTCCCTGTGTCGTGCCAAACTGGAAAATGATGGCTTTCAGGTCAACACACAAACACACGCGCACAAACACACAAATGACCTACTGTATTACTACAACATTCACATATCTTGGTTGTAAATTTGTTTGATTTTATATCCTGTTAGATTCCATTCACTGACATGGAGGCTCCTCTGAGGACAGCTCTGGACGCTCCCTCAGTCAGGAGATTCATGGTTTTCAACTCGGCTTTTTTTCATTTTCTAATGGCACCGGTATGATCATCCAGCTCTTCTCAACCCACAACATGCTCGTCACCATGTCCTTCAGTTTTACTCAAGTTATTTTATATTACACTTCCATAAAGACCGGGAGCTTACAAGAGACAGAAGAGGCCGAGATATCCAGTATTTTATTCTCAAGTTTGAATCAATCTGCACAAAATGCTGCAATTTCTATGACACAACTTAATAGTATCTTTTTTTAGACTCTTCCCGTCTGATTAACACGTCTTTCAAACGCCATGCTGTCTGTTTGTAAGGCAGGCGTTCTGTTTAAAAAGTCTCAAGCCTAAACCAAGATAGTCCAACCACTGTTGTCATGGTACTGGGTAGTACTCCACACAATCATCAAAATAATCTTGATATATGAAGTCAGGGAGTGCCCCTTAGATACTGCTCATACGATCTTCGCTGCATACAAAGTACATGTATAAATAGCACACTGAAATGGCTCAAATGTCGTGTTTCAATAATAATCACGTTATATCACAAACACAACAACACTGTCGCTGTGTACTGCTGTTAAGCCTCTGCATGTGAATCTCAAGAAACTACAGGTTCTTTTAACCCTTGACATTTTACAGAGCATTACAGAGCTGGAGCAAGGAGGAAATTAGCTTAGCTTAGCATTAAGACTGAAAAAAGGGAGGAAACAGCGAGCCTGGCTCTGTCCAAAGCTAAAAAAAATCTAAAGCTCATTTATTCACACATTAAGTCTTGTTTGTTTAATCTGTATTCAAAAAGAAATGTTAAAGAACGAACAGAGGCCGGCTGCAGTGACTTCACGGAGTCTGGTTGCCTGGTAACCATATTGATTAATCAATCAAGACATGTTTATCAGTGAGCTTTAGAGGTGCTGCCACGGCGTATTTGTGAAATTTGGACAGAGTCAGGCTGGCTGTCTTTATGCTAAGCTAAGATTACTGGTGCATGTTAATGGAAAGACATGAGATTGCTAACTCTTGGAAAGAAAGTGAAAATGCATATTTAGCTGAATATTTTAGCTTTTGGTATCACAATTTACATTTCTGTCTCCTCTCCCTCCACCAGGTGCTGTATGTGGTGATGTGGTGCGCCATATTCTCCACCCTCCACCTCTACATCCCTGCCAGTGACTACTGGGTCCTCTGTCTCTCTGTCAGCCTGATCTCCATCTTCCTCACCACAGCTATTATCTTCGTCCTCCACCACAGCAACAATGGGGTAAGTGGTCCTGTCACCATAATATTAGTTCACAGCAATAGCAGCATGTTCATATTGATGATCTTAGAGGTCTAATCCAAGAAGACTCTTTTTAATGTTCTTATGCTGGTTTCAGTATTGTTATAAGTACAAACCTGAAATGTGAAATAATTCATTCTCAAACTTGTGTCTTTGTCAGATCAACATGAACTTAGACGTCCGGTTAATCCAGGTGAATGAGAGGATGGTGAAACACAAGCTGCTGGTGGCCGTGGCCGACTGGGTGCAAAACTGCACTGGAAACATGCAGGTTGTTCTTAGAAAATCCACTGAAACTGTGACAATATGAGTTTCCATGTGGGACAGAACTGTGTACTAACGTCATCGTACAATACACTTGTCCTTGTCTGCTGTTGTTGGATATTGTTGAGGCTGATTCAGAGCTGTTAGTGTGTGGTACTCCTGCAGTTGTCTCGTTACTTAGTTTCACCTTTTTTTGTGTCATGTGAAAACAACATGAAGAGGATACAACGAGATGACGGGGGGAGAACTATTTGACACAGAGAGTAATAAAACAAGAAGGCAGAGGAATGATACAGCAAAAAGCATGTGGTGACACAGCAAGATGACTATTTAATACAACATGTTAGCAGGCACAACAACACAACAATGACAAAGCAAATACATACACCAGTATTGGAATACAAAACAGTAGAAAGCAGTAACAAGCCCTTCGTCATGGCTGCAGCATACATCAAATAGTCTTCACTTTAAAGACATTTCTCCAAATGGTTTTCTGACATATTTGGTATCTTTTGAAAGTTTGGGATCTCCACTAAAATGTAAAAAATATAGTTGTGTGGGTTTGGACAATGCCTGCCTGCACAACACGAGTTTGTGAAGATGAAACGATCAGCGGATTTTAAATGATCAGAGTCAGTTTTATTGACCGAAGCTGGAACTGTGTGGGTTTGCTGGCACAGGTCACAACAAACAGCACAAAAGTCATCTTCAACATCTGTCGGCAGTTCAGGGAATAATTCCGTTTTACTTGTAAGATGAAATTATAAGTAGTATAGTATGTACCCATAATAAAACAGACTTTTAGATAAAGGGAAGATTTTATTTATTGGAAAATGTGGAGTTCAGACATGAAAAGAAATGATCAAATTAAAAATCTCCTCTCATGGGATTTTACTGAAGTGCATCTACATCAGTAATGTAGGCATTAAGAGCTTTATGTGATCAATAAAAATGTTCTTGTAATAAAACCTGCCAACATTTGAGATGTGGGTGGTGATTTAACGGTCTGGAACAAGACTAGTACTTCAACAACTTGAGTATTTTTGCGTTGGCAGCTACTAATGCTCTTGTACTCATGTCTGCAGCTGTACTTTGTGTACTGGGACATGTCCCGCTGTCTGAGGGCACTGACGGAAACTTTAGAGGGACGCAGATTTGTGGCGAATGACACCCAGGTGAGTGAGTCGAGTACATCTGTCGCTCTGTTTGTTCTCCTGCTGCTTTATCGATTTGTCTTGTGCTCCCATGTCAGCCCTGCCTCAGAATCAATAGAAACATAATTCCTAGGGCTGCTGAAAGGGATATTTATTTCTGGATTTCAGCTAAACAGATATGTAGTCTTTGAAAGGTAGCATTTCATAGCTTCCCAGTTTTGAAAATGACCCAATCAACGTCACACTTTCACCAGAACAAACTGAAGAGGAAAATGTCCCACCTCGTCCTCGTGGCCGAGGTCACAGCTCCTGACCCCGAGGTCGGTGAGTCGGATGTGGAGGAGAGTTCAGATGAACGGAGGCCTCTGCTGAGAAATGAGGAGACGGGCTGCAGTACCTCATCTAGCCAGCAGAAGGGCGCCAAAGTCACCAGCAACTACAGCCTCATCCCTGATGCAGCTTTACCTGCTCAGGTAAAGAGACAGGATGCTGCAAGACTTCTTTGTTCCCACAATTTATAATAAATATGCAGTAATATTTTTTATTATAAATACATCAAAATTACCATATATGTGAGAAAAAAAATTGCAGTGCTTTTAAACATTTTTAAGGCTTTTATAGTTTCTAAACCTTCATTTTCTTTAATTCAAGTACCCGGCCTAAGCATATATTTCATTTAATGCGTTTGTTTAGAAAAATATAGTTTTTATCAAGTTAGTTAATTAAATAGTGACTTTATAGTGAGTTAGTGAGAAGGAACTTTGCCAAAAAAACCCCAACAACATCAGGAACAAAATATCACGGAAACGACTTTGATTTATTTTTCAACTGTACAGGAACCTCACCTAGATATATCTTTTTACAACTCTAGAACTTGGTATATAGTTTAGTTTTTTCTATTCAGTATTTTTAAATGTATGTAGAAATAACATTGTTGGACACAAACGTTTTTTCAGAAAACTGAACCCACCCATGAATTACGCCGTATGTTGTCCAAAGCGTTAACGTGTTAACGTACTTTTTGGCAGGCTAAAGCCTACCAGCTTCTGATGACCTACAGCGCAGCTTATGTGAAGCTGCTGGTGTCGGAGAGGCTGTCAGGACCGCCACACCACCGGCTACGTCCCCGGAGGAATCACTGCACCACCGCCCCTCTCTGCCTCTGCCAGTACATCACAAAGAAGATCCTTTGATAACCGAGCCGACCAGTGTCAAACCAGGAAACTATAAATCCAAATTGTGTTTCCTTGTATCAAACCAGGAAGCTGGCACTGGTGGACTGCAGTTTGCTTTGCACTGACAAACTGACATGTTGAGGCGAACATGGATTAGGTTACATTTTCGAGGACGTTTTGATCGAATGCAGCACCTGTGTGGAGCTTCACACTCTTGATGTCTCTGTTCCTGCAGGCTGCTGTACCTCTGCTGCTGTGTTTCACGCCAGCTCTGTGTTTGCACCGCCAGGTTTACACCACCTCGTTGTCCATTTGCTCCCAACACTTTGCTCACCCTGCCAAATGCTGCCACACTGAGAACACACTCAGGTCCAGTCCAGCTGCTGTAAAACAATATTTGTACTCTTGTAGACGTCACAATCGCGGCCTTAGTTACTGCTGTTTAAATTATTTAAACAAATAATAAATGTTGATTCTGCAGCATTTGTCTTTATGGTTGAACTGAAGGCAGCAGTGGAAAGTACTTTTTAAAAAAAGTTTTAAGGTACTTGTAATTGTTCACCTATATTCTACTTTATACTTCTTCTCCACTACATTTCAGAGGGAAATATTGTATTTTTTAACTACATTTATCTGACAGTTGGAGTTGTGAGGTATTTTACAGAAAAATCGAAGATTAAACGATAATTGATACAGATTTGTGCAGCAGAACTTTGTTTTTCTTCTTTCCAGTGCCATTAATTATCTCACAAGCCCTCAAAGTTATGATGTGACCCTTTTTAGGGGCCCAATACTATAAATACTATGTCACAGGTTAAAGCTCTGTATTCAAAATGTTACTGAAGAAAAAGTATTCTCAACAACATGTACTGTACGTATCAAAAGTAAAAGCACTCATTTTGCATGTATTCCTATTTTTGGATAGTTTGATCTGTAACAATTCACATTTTGTTTCGTAAAATCTAAATCTGTAAAGTAACTATATACTTACATGAGTATATATAAGCATTAGGAGGAAAATTTGAAAATGAGCACTCAGAACCTCAAAATTGTTCTTAAAGACAGAACTTGAGTAAGTGTATTTAATAATTGAATGCATGCATTTTTGCGTTGGTTTATTGGTGTTTTAACTTAAGTAAAGGGTCTGAAAACTACTTCCAGCTCTGCTTGGAGGGTTGACAAGCGATGTTTAGACAAAGACAGTGGAAGCGTGAAGGGAGAGAATGAGATTCTCATAATGCAGGTAGGTAATGATGCTGAAAGGGTGCTAAAACGAATCATTGTCTTTAGTTTGCTCGCTATATTATCTCAAATGTCAGCAGCAGCACAGAGGGTGTTTGCTTTTATTGTGTTCTCACACCTTTGGTTTTATGTGTGTAGGTGGATCCGTTATATATGTATTTGTGTTTGCAGTAAGCTGGGTTTATTTCTCACATATTAACAGCCATTACCCATCAGTCCTGATGCTGTGGCTGAGATGACAGCCCAGCGAGAGAGCTGCAGAATGACACAAACACACACAGTGAGACAGCCAGCGTGGCTGTCTCACTGTGCTGGGATTGTGTGATGGAGGAGCGAGGCGTGCAGCGTGAGGCCAAGTTAAATGATCTCAGAGATGCTGGTTCTCCTCGGGAGGCTAAATGGCCATCTGTGATCCTGCACACACAGGCTGGCTCAGCTCCCACCTTTAGTTTCTCGCTCAAACCTTTTTTCCATTGACCCGATAGCCCGGGTCCACACTATACCTTTTCACATATATTATTTAAAGTTGCTGTAATTTATAGTTTTATAATAACAATGTATCAAAAAACAATGTGACAGTGTTAAAGGGGGTGCAGGTAGTGAAGAATTATCACCTGAATCTGCAGCCTCCCTCAGCTTTATGGAGCTTTAAAGCAAGTTTCATTGTTAAGCTGTCCAGCCCACAACTTCATTGATTTGGTTCACTCTCACTGGTCTCATGGCGTCATTTTCAGCCAGCAGGAAGCTGTTTTCAGTGAAAAACCTCTCAAAACCCACTGCACACACTACCTGTGCAGCAATAAGCGGAAGACAGACATAGTTAGAGACTAGCTGGTGAACATAGCGGAGCATTTAGCAGCTAAAGAGCCACATACTTCCCTCAGGAGTTGGTACAGACCATAAATATAGTTAAAAGAGAGTGAATATTTGACTAACGTTTGCCAGGTGGGCAGAAGTACAATTCCATGAAATGATAATGTCGCGGTGTGACTGCTGGACGTGTAAAAAAGCAACTGTTTGCTAACTTTCCATATCAACTTTGAAGGTGATGATACGTCAGTGTTAACAACTTGTTTCCGCTGAATGTCTGTACAAAATGTTGTAGTATGCTTAAAATTGGGTTTGAACAATAAAAGCTGCCTGGATGGGAAGTCATAATAATCTTTTATGTGGTACAGATGATGCACGGAAATAATTGCCACCATAATGTTGAAAAAGGAGCAGCTGTTGAACACAAACCTGCAAGCCCTTATGTGATCAAACACAAGACAGTGATAGTGAGAGATGCTGTAGTTCATGTTGTGACAGAGAGAGGGAAAAAAGAGACAGAGAGGGAGAAAACCGGGGCAACTATAAATAGCACCTTAGTGATGAGGGGAGAGAGGAAAGACCACAGAGAGACTGAGAGGTGAAAAACAGACGAAGAATGAGACGCCGCCTTCACCAACGTATCGTTCACATCCCAAAATGATTCTTTTATTCATTACTCAAACAACTGAAGTCAGAAACAACCAATGCATGTGCAACACAGCCATGGACATAATTAGAATAATAAAACCCCAAGAGAACCACATGTACACAGGTAATATTTTTTTGGCTCTTTGAACAAGCAACCCATCGCATTTACAAGCTCAAAAAACTAAACATAAAAAAAGAAAAAGAAAAAGAAAATGAGTAACACATCTCCCAGCTGTGTAGTAAACAGCTACGATTCATGTTGCCGAGCACAGAAGAGTCCTATCAGAAAGCACACAGGGAGACGCAGCCTAGCGCCGTTTCTAGATATGCTAGGAGTGACTCTATTCAGTAGACACACACTCACTGCCAGAGCCTTCTGTACAATAATAATGTTAAACAGCACCGTGCTTCATTTACTCTTCTAACACTGAAATATCACTGTGTCAATACAAGGACCGGGTCTGTATTTATCAAACGGGCTAAAGTGTAAGAGTAAAAATTCTTCAACAGCTTCAACTAATGGTTTGACATTTTGGGAAACATGCTTATTTGTGCTTTCTTACTGAGAGTTTGATGAGAAGAAATATACTAATGTCATATCTATGCAGTAAAGGAGAAGGTACTGGCAGAAGCTGGCTATCTTAGCTTAGCAACAGGGGGGGAACAGCCAGTCTGGCCCTGTCCAAAGGTAATACAATCCATCAACTAGCATCTCTAAAGCTCACTAATAAACACATTATATCTCTTTTTTAAATACATACAAAGACAGAAGTGTAAAAACGTCAATTTAGATGTGCTGAGAGGTGGGTTTTCTTACAGTTGGGCAGAGCCAGGCTAGCTGTTTCCAGTCTTTGTGCTGAGCTAAGCTAATACCTCCTAGCTTAATATTTAGCACACAGGCATTAGAATGGTATTGATCTTCTCATCTAACTCTCGACAAGACAGCAAATAAGCGTATTAGCCAAAATGTCAAGGTATTGCTTTAAAAATAAAAGCTTTTTATCAAAATTCTCATGACTTAATATGCTCTTAAATTAAAATAAGAGTCAAATTAGTTAAAAGTAGATCCTAAATGTCTGAAAGCTACGCCTACTGAGACATGTTTTGGAGTGATTGCACTAAAAATCATTTTGAAGCAGTAAGTATTATTCATATAGCTCCTGGTTTAAGCTGTTATCTCTGTTAATGTCACATGGCATTTGTTATTGGAGATATTGCACATTTCACACACATAAATTAGCTTTACAGAAAATATAAATCACGTTTTTTAAATAATTAACAATAAGGCAGTTGTTGGGTAAATCCTTGGCTATTCCTGCAAGTGATCACGAGAGATCCGTTCTTAAAAGTTACTTGCTATAAATATGAGAAAGTCACTTATTTTTCACACTTTCTTTACAATTACATTTGCTTTAAGGACCGTTCTTAAATTTTGTTTTTTAAAGTTTGATAAATACAGACCCAGATGTGTTCAATGTACTTAATATTTTACATTAGTGATAATCAAATGTAAAGTAGTTATCAATAATAATAATGATAATATTAATAATATATAAACTAAAGAATGAACTGTATTTATACTGTCTCTATATCTGTTCATTAACAACAAAGATAATTTTCATAATTTTTATATCTCTGTATCATTCTTTTAAAAATAGCATCATCATAGGGACCAACAGAGGAAAGGGATATATTAATAGGTCCAAAACCTGGAGAAACCAGGAGAAAGACAAAACGAGAGAGGAGGGAACCAGAGGACAGATTTCACAGAGCGGAAAGTGCTACAATACAGTATAGGCATGAATATTTTCTCTCTCTCCTATTGGACACATTCATTTTCAGCTCTCCCGTAAACTTCAGCGACGTCACACAACAGTTCATACTGTAATGTTACAGCTCTTACAAACAACAGCACGCCTGCTGCTCAGAGCTACGCTACATTATGGAAACCACACTCATATGGGGGTGAACCATTACCCGTGTTACAACAGTGAAACAATGTCATAGGAGCTCACAGCCGCACATTTAGCCTCGATATTTAAGACAAATGGAAACAAACTAAAGGATGACATGCAGGGGTATGTCGCCTCCTGTGTGGCGTTGCACTAAAGTCTCAAATACAGTGTCTGACTGATTAAGGAGCTAAGAGATGTGCAACACAAAATAGGCCGATACGCTTCTAAACTACGTGCGAAAACAATATTTGCAAACGTAAGATTCAAATACTTATCATCTAAATTTTCCCCCTTTTCTTTTTTTGCTTGTTTTGACAGTAGCTTGTTTGACATTTTGAAAAATACTGTACCACACACGTTTTAGGAAATATTACCACCAGCTGAGAGACAAGCTATTTTAGCTTAAATTTATATTTACCATGCACTATAAGAACTATTAATATAAGCAGCTGCATCATCTTATCTGGCTACTACAAAGTCCAACATCATCATCATCTGATATCAAATTTACGCCAATTTCAAAGTGTCAGATTGCTGCAATAAACCAGTGATATACTGTAAATTATAGCAGACAAAGTTAATGCATGGGTAGATATTGAATAAATTAATAAATAACAGGCTTTAAATAAATTAACAAACATATAATTAATAAGTTATGTCATCATCTCATCTAGCTAAAATGTCCATGTAACATGTAAACAACCAATCCTAAATAAATACTCTGTGTTTGGTTACATTAGTCAGTCCAGTCTCCATTTGGTGTGTTAAATGCGTATTGATCACCCCCTCTCTGACAGTTTAAATCAGTTTGACTCTCATACATGTGTACTAGCAATAATACTACACTGTAAATCAACACTGTTTCAACATGACCCTTTTTTTTCATCCTTAAAGAAGAAAACACACATATACTTGTACTTGTAATACTAAAATGTGCATGTAACTATCCTAAAAATTACTCTGTGTAGGCCCATTTAGCAGATTTTGTCGAATGGAATATGTAAAACTGAAACACACAGTGACCTATTGTCTCATCTAACATCATCTGTATGAATTAATCAGCGTCAAATGAATTGTTAATGTGAGGAGCTTTGTTTCCCTCTTGCAGCTCATATGTGAGTGTAAATATTAAGCAGCCGCTGCGCTAACAGCAATACTGGACCTCATTTGACAGCCACTTGTATTTGGCATTTGAACATCAGCTGGGATTGGTGGTTTTTGGTCATCGGTGTGTGTTTGATGGCAGCAGGTTAGGACAGAGCTGTGTGTGTGTGTGTGTGTGTGTGTGTGTAGCTGTATACAGAGAGCCAGCAATGCAGTAGCAGTTTGTGTGCATGTTTCAGTGATCCTATTTCCTCCAAACGATTGAGAGTAGTTAGCTAGCTAATATATGCCATGATTTCCCATCTGTCTGACACTGCGTGGAGTTACGGCTCCCAGTCGTCGTCGTGGTGCTGCGAGGCGATGATGACTACCACGGTGAGGATGGTGCACAGCACAATGGAGGCGATGCCAACAGCCAGGCTGATGAAGGAGAAGTTCCGCGCCTCGCGGGAGGCTATTTCCGCCGTCACCATGTCCCCTCTGGCTATCGCCGTACGCACCTAAGTGATGCAAGAGGGAGGGGATGGGTGTGTGGGAGAGACGAGACATTAGAATATATGTTATGTAACAAGAAGATGCACGAGTGGGAGCAGAGAGAGAGTCTAAAACACCATGAATGGATCGATTTCACTGCAGCACAGCCTGAATGTGCAGAAAGAGGCCACTCCACACAACATTAACACACCATCACAACATACAGCTCAGACCGGTGGGTCCATGCCTTGTCAGCTCAACTCAACTCAAAGCCAGCTGAGCAGGCCCAGAGGAAAAAATCCATTCTATCCCGTTGCACCGACAATGCTGTTACATAATGTGGTCTGTTGTGTGCATGTTGGTCAGCACAGTCTGCCACTAGACAGGCGAACAACAGGCATCATGAGGTAGGAGAGCCACCAGACTGAGCCTTTACGTGTCCAACATCAAGCTCAACTTAACTTACTTTAAATACCATCAGTAAAAGAGCAAACGGTGCCTTTTAATGAATGAGGGCGTATAGATGGCATTGCTGAAAGTATGAACTTTAGGTGTAATAATAGCGCACTCAACAAGATACATTCTCATTAAATGTGTCCTATAAATCCTGACATTTACAGCGGCAGTTTCCTTCAGCATTGTTTTCTGATTTCTGAGTATTGAAAACACTCGGTGTACACAGTAATAGATAATAGAGTGTTTCTCCTTTGCTTATGGTTAGGGAGGGGTCGAAGAATTTGTTTCAACCAAGATAAATTCGAGCAGAAAAAGCAGGTGTTTTTTTTACACACAATACTCCATGCTAGTAGCTTTGTGAGGCTTTAGCTAAATGCTAATATCAGCATGCTAATGTGCTTACAATGACAATGCTAACAGGCTGTTTAGTAGGTTTAATGTTTAACATGTTCTCTATCTTAACGTGTTAGCATGCTAACATTTGCGAATAAGTACTAAACACAAAGCACAGCTGAGGCGGATGGGAATGCCTTTTATCTAATTTATGCTAATTCATCCTGAAGTTGTCAAGACAATTCACTCAAAAACATAAATGTCAATCTAATGGTGGCACTAGAGGAAAAGTCAGAGGATCACCAAAGTCAGAAGGGTTCATCCTCTTGGGTCCATGAATGTCTGTATAACATTTCATGGCCATCCATCAAGAGATATTTCATCCTGAAGATCAAATGACTTTTATATCCCCAGATTCATGTCGCTAGCATGACTTAGGCCCCACTCCCTCCATTTATGACCACTACAACGATTTCTTTAACAAGACTCTTAATGTGACAAAAATGATTTATCTCTCTTATATTTCTGCTTACTATAACATTTTATCCCAGTGTCATTCTAAGAGTACATTTCTGAACATAAAATGAATTGACTAGGATGCATTTACATTACAAAGTCCCTGGTGAAGGCATAATTATGTTAATAAAACTCAAAGATCAAACGATATGATATTAACCTGCACTGCTTTGATGATCGCAATGATGCCTGTTGGCCAGAAGCAGCAGACGGTGGTGAGCACGGCGATGGGCAAGTAGTCGTGTGGCGGTCGACGGTCCATTAGGGTGATGCTGGGTGGCATTTGCATGGGATGAATTTGGCCCGGTGGGATCCCTGGGTGGCCTCCCCCAGCCGGCATGTAGGGCTGACCCTGAGCAAGGGGAGAGAAGAAGACAGGGACTAAGTACTAGTGCTTTTTTTAAACAGTAAAGCAGCTTACAAAGCACTTTCCACCCAAAGACACAGGGACAAGGTGACTCAGTCAAAGAGGAGGACAGTATTTCATTTGCAGATATTAAAGAGTCATGCGTGTCTAAGCTTTATCGGCAGCGTGGAAGAAAATGTCTAGAAAACCACAATTCATTCGTTAGATTGAAGCTAGCCTGCAGGATGAGCACGCTACAAGTGCAGATTTTGCTCTTAATAACATTTTCTCACACTCCTGCTCAGTCCTGTACAAAAGAATGCATCTACACATAAATAAATGATATACTGCAGAAGATTTTAAATATTTATTTTTATTAAAAGAGACTGATGAGGTGGAGAAGATTAAACCTCAGTTGTGGTTTTCAGTTCAGTACACTTGGTGGTGATACGTGTAGCAGCACAAAAGCAGTTGCACTTTCAGTTGTTGGATGACTCACGGTCCCATTTCAGGGCCTAATTTCACCACTTTCAATTTACTTTAGGGTGCAGTGTGACTGGTTTAATCCACTAATGTGTAAACATATGTAGCTATTAGCACTGGTTCACATCCTGTTTGCTTTGTGATCCTTTATAAAAGCAAAACCAACTTGTACTGATACCAATTTGTATGAACTGTGAGTGGTTCAACCAAAGACCGATGTTCCCTTCTCAAATTATCTTTTTGTTGTTGTTTGACACAATTAAGGACGTCTTGAGGACGTCAACTCTACTTTCTGAAAAAGATAAAAGGTATTGATGACATGTCACTTGACGTTCTGGTAAATGACTTTGAGTTACCCCATGTGTAAAGCTTTTCATACAAATAAAGTTTGCTAATGTAAATTGACTTTTAATAAAAGCACATCTTGGGACAAGTAATGCAAACTAGCTCAAGTGCAGTCTATGCAGTTAATATCCTACTGTATGCTCATGTATCTGTCCCTACAAAAATAACCAAATAGCATTTCATTAACATTGCTACAAACATTTTCAGAGGTTTTGAATAATTCTCATAGAAAATGCACCTAAAGTTATCTAAAATTGTAAGAGACTCTAGCTGCTGACAAATGTTATGACTGTGAGATAAAAGCGTCATGTGTAACAACATGCTAATTTGAACAAATGTATAATTTAGGAGACATAAAAGAGAGTTTAGCATTGGTAACACTTGGGTCTGTAGTTTTTCTCATAGTTTCCAAGGTAGTTTATTGGAAAGAACCATGTGAGTTTGCACTAATTATAGTGAAAATAGAGATATTGTTTAAAAGGCAAATGTCTAAAAGTAAATTAGTGGCACAGCAGTTGCCAGAATGCAGGCAAATTAATGATACATCAGTTTACACTGGGGTTAAAATGGAGCTCTTCTTTTGAGGAAATTCCTCTGGAAATCAACACTTATTACAACCGCAACACAACAAACTGAGATAACAGATCACTGTCTGTATTTTCCTTTTAATTAGTACCAAGTTCCATCCATGAAACGCATCCTAATAAATGGTAAATTATTAGGATGCTGTGGACTGTTAAAATAAAGTCTTGCCCAAATTTTTTTTTCATCCATCAAATCTGTAAATGTGAAGGATGGAAAACACAACAACTATTATCAATGCTATGAGGATGGAAGACATGTACAGTATATTGAACAGAGTCTGGTGTAATTCTGCAGCGGCCTGTGAAATCTTTAAAAAGCACTTTGCTTGTCTCTGACTCACCGACGCCATGGGGTAGACGGGTACGTAAGCGGTGCAAGGCTGCAGCTGAAGCGGGTAGCCCGGGTGGAGGTATCCTACAGGGGGGTGAGCCATGGTGCCTCCGGGGCCCTGGGTCTGGACTGTGTAGCCCTGCGGGGCCCCATGGGGTCCCAGCGGGCCGCAGTGGAACTGGGTTTCTTGGAGATATCCGTCTGAGCCCGGAGGAGGAGGTGGAGGAGGGTAGTTGGGTTGGGTGCCCGGTGCAGGCTGCATGTTGGGGTGCTGGGGTACGTTAGGGTCTTGTGGGCCGGGGAGGTACGGAGGAGGCTGCATGGTCTGACGGCCAGAGTCATCGAGACCTGAGAGAAGAAGAAGAGGGAGGAAAGAAAAAGATGAGGAAAAAAAAAAAGCAGGTAGGAGAGGATTCGCAAATAGAAAAAGCAGAGGAAGAACAATAAAAGAAACAGATGTAAGACTGAGGGCTTGTTATCTAACTCAAGCACATTTCTCTGCATGTTGAATGTAATACGTCTTATCTCACTGTTGAGGAGGGGAAAACAATTACACAGACCACAGCTCCTCAGCTGCTTCAGAAAGCAGAGAGAAAACCTGTGCAGTCTGTGTGCTAATGATGACAGTGATTGACACTTTCACCACCGCAGAAGAAAGACCTTTTGCTCTCCTCCTCTCTTCAAGAACAATGTCTATTAGCAGTTAGAAATGTGGCATTTTCGGAGCCGGAGAACCTCATCTGATGGCCTGTCTGAAGGCGTCCGTCTGCTTTGGGACGCCTAAACATTTTACGCTCGCACCTTTGCCCCCTCTGTGTTTGCTTAACATCCAAAATGACTGATAGGGTGTCGTGTTTTCACAGCGGGGAAGTGGCCGAGGGCACGGTGATCCGTTCTGACAAGGACATGAGGAGGGAGGAGGACGAGAGATGGAGATGGATGGAGGTGAGAACGGAGGAGTTTGATAGGACAGAAGAAGGAGGGCAGGAGGCAGTTGGAGAGAGAGGAGCAGCGTGAGTGATGAGGCATGACGACTTGTGCTCGGGGACTGGCTTTTACATAACAGTCCCAAACTCTGTCACAAGCAGGAAGTGGACCAGAAACAGACAGAGGGGAAAGGAGCGAGCACGAGGGGAAGGGGACACCTTTAAAAGGTCATGACGTGGTGTGACCAGCAAAAGAAATAAAAAATTAAATACATGTTGGTGTTTCTCCATTTGAAGTCAGATGAATCCAAAATCTGTCAAGATATGACTAAAGAAGAAGAAAGAAGCGGGGGAGTGGTGGGTTTTCACTTCAATCCTGATCAAGAAATGGGCAGCATGACAGTAAAACTTCACTTAATGGATCGAGGTTATTAACAGATACCAGGTCTCATTAATCGGTACTAAAGGGACAAATTTATATATTTAGAGGAAATGTAACATTTGCTTTTGGCTCCTCACTTTGCTTTTAAGACTCGAACAGCAGGTTCATAATTGAATCATACTGAGCTGAACCGTTGTGTGGGCAGCAGGAAAAAGCAATAGCAGTGTAACTGAAAACTTGAATGATTCGTTCCGCTGCATCCAGCAAGCAGAAAACGCAGCCCTATTAATGTCAGTATGTGCACCTGTGATTGACAAGTCAAGTCACTTTTATTCGTACTGTGTGGCCCAAATTTGCCTCAGAGGGCCATTTTGCCAACAGTCGATTCAGCTGTGACGAGTGGGAGTCGCCACTCAAATCAGTACCCTAATTATTAGTAATAGTTGCATAATAAAGAGCAGGATTGGAGATGTGTTGTAACTAGTATAAAAATATAAGCCTGGCAGAAGAATGATAAGTGCTAGTGCCTTTATTTAGCTTTACATTACAACAGTAAGAATGAACACTTGTGGTTTTCTATCCCACCTGCTAGTTTTCACCTGTTACTGCAGGTTTGATGTCACCAGCAGCTATTAACCATGGGAGAATATCCCAAACACACTGATGGTCACACTGCTGCTTTTATACATTTATACAATCACATTTTTTTCCCACCTAAGTGTGTGTGTGTGCACTGATTCTGATTATTTAAGTCATATAACTGAGCATTGCTGAGTTTACAGGGAACAAAAAGCTCAGTGTTAATCAAGTGATATTTGCATTTGTACCAATGCTTCACTTGGTGAGCAATATTCTGCATCCTCATAAATAACATTACACTGTGGGAGCGTCAATAAACGTCCGGATAGTGGCAGGTTTACAGCCCAAACTGCAGTCTGCTGCACAGTCTGCCCTTTTACAGGATGAATGGCAACTTTATGCGTTTCATTATGACATTTCTTTACGTTTTACTGTAAAGCTGCAGCTGTTTGAGCTCCGTCAGTAGAAAGAATGGACGCGAAAACCGGAAAGACGAGACAAAAGTGTGGGTTTTTCTCTTTTAGTGCACCAGACGTTGAGGATCGTTAATTAAGGCTGTTGAACACGCGCAAGGGAAGGTGTGCACGCGCAGAGGACACCCACACTAATGTCTCCAGTCAGGAGACGTGTAGGCTACGTAAGCCCGCGCGTAATGATGATAATGAGGGACACAGAGAAAGGGGAGAAATAACAAATAACGCCGCCATAGATTGTAAAGAAGCCTCTTATACAAACACCACGGGAGGTCCTTCAGTTTTAAAGCAAAAACAATCAATCAGATCCAGACTAAATACCCGTATGAGATGCAAATATAGCTATTTTCAAGGAGTCAGATTATGTCACTTTAAACTCTCTGTTGATTACCGTGCACATTTAGTAGGGACCCCTATGTGTGTGTTTTAATCCCCCGAGCTGCACCCACACAGCGGCGCATCATCCTATAGACACAGCGCTGTGCGGACAAACCGGGGATGGAGACGCAGATGACAAGAAAGGAGAGAGAGAGAGAGAGAGGAAAAAAAGATCTCGTCAGCTTGAGATGTATCCGCGGATCAAACAGACAAATGTCCACATAGACACGACCGATTTCTCGACATCTCAGCGGAGGTTAAGAAGTGGCTCAGTTGCGCTGCCAATTAGGCTTAAAAAAATACGCCACATCTAACGCAATTAAAACACCTCACCGTGTTTTTCCGACGACATGCCTTCCGATATTCTGTCCTCCTTTTAACTCCGGCTGGTGGTGAAAAATCCCTCCTTTCGTGCGCGACGGTGCAGACTTTTTACTCCAAATGTGTGCAACCCATCCCTCAAGATGTCTTCATTTTGATTTTTTTTTTTAACCCAGAACACCCACGGTTTAATACTAATAACTTCAAAGTGGAGCCCTCTTCCAACGCGCAGGTCCGTCCAGTGTTTCTCCTCTGTCTCTCTGTGCGGCTGGAAGTCTAATAAGGTTTCTCCACTAACGCGTCGCCGTACATTGAATTAATCAGAGACAAAGCTATCGTTGTCTTAAAGCGACAGCCCGGACCGGGGAAATGCACATGCACTGTGCTGGAGCATCCCATCGAAGCCTAACAAATAACCACGCATTTCAGCACCTCAGTTTTCCCCCCCACACCACCCTCTCACTCATGGTGTCCTCACATGATTTCTCTGGAGGAGTTTGTTGACAGGATGTCAGAAAGCCAGGAGAATAGACTGTTTATGGTGCATGAAAACCAAAGACTTTAATTCCTACAAATATCTGAGGGGGTAAAAAGAAAAGAAAAGGACACAGGATGTTGTTGGAACACAGGTTTTATTACTGTACAATAAATTACAATCCAGATTTCATGCTCATTACGGTCTCTACTTTGGTCTGTTGGTTAAAATCCTTCCCTTCTTCATAGACAGGAATTTTCATGTAAACATCAGCATGTTTTGTAGGCACATACAGCACTTGTTAGCAGAAACATGCAAACACCACATCTCTTTACCTCCCCCATACATCTCCATCTTTCCCACACCTTTCACACAAAGAAACACTTGGCTGCAGGCGTCTCCGCATCATTCGAGCCCTCCGTCTCTCAGTGGGTGTAGAGGGAGGCGGTGAAGACGATGTCCCTGCGGATGGCCAGGGAGGCCTTCTCCATCTTGCTCCCCAGGACGGAGTCTCCCACGATGCGAGCGGCCTGTCGCACCTCCTTCAGCACCTCGTCCAGGCGCTGGATGCAGCGGACCACCGTGCCCTCCTGGACGTCTGTCAGCTGGGCGATCTCCGCGAACGGCTGAGGGTGAGACAGAGGAGGGGTGGGACCGGAGGAGGTGAGAAGGTGAGGTGGTGGACGGTGCAGCACAAGCAGAAAAGAATTCCAAAACACTGAAGCTAATAATTCATACATAATTAGACAGACAAATTAGCATGAATTCAATTTAGCCTAAATTCAAGCTCCATGCCTCAGGTTCACAGTGTAGCTTTTTGCCAGCTTGCTTGAGATAGCAGGTAGAGGTGGAGTTTAAGTGCAGCTTGTTTTACACCTAGCTGAGACGTGACCACAGTGCAAGAAAGACCACCTCCTGATGTGGTCTAGGATCCGACAAGGTGATCTGACAGCATTGCATTTGCATCGGTTTTGTGAGCATTTACAACTGCATTGAAGACGTATTCCAGTGATTTAGTATCACACTTCCATGAAGGCGATGCAGCATAGGGCGAGATGTCCCGGAGCTCCAAAAAGGCTGGATCCTACGATTCGTCTCCAAGCCCAGGCTGAGATTTCTTTCAGACATCGGAAGACTCTTATAGGAAACTGAGAAGGCTTTGTTCTTCCCACGAACAGTAAACTGACCTTTAGTCTAAATTCAGTTGATCGCCCCTTTAACATGTATTTTCTCTCGTCCATTACAGTTTGAACGTTAACACCAGGTGTAAACAGGGCCCAAATCAAGAGTGAAGAGTTTAGCCTCACCATGCCTCGGGCCCAGCAGTACACCACCTCTGTCAGGCCAAACTTGAACTGGCCAACAAACTCCTCAGCTGTCTGTGGTATCCCACAATCCCTCTGCAGCTCTCCGATACGCTTGGCCACTGACAGCACCCGATCGATGCTCTGAAAGAAGAAGAAAAGGAGACACAGAGAGAGAGAGAGAGAGAGAGATGTGGGAAGAGATGGGAAAGAGTAAGTTAAGCTCGAAGCTGCCCTTAAATGCATCACTACCCCCGCCTCTTGGTGGTAACCAGGGTGACCCTGTCATTTATGTTAAAGAGATCGGTTTCACAGACCGTACCGTGGTGTGTCTGCTCTCCCATCGCAGGTTCACAGAGCTTTGGTCATCACTTATTTAGGCGCTCATAAAGCACTTTCATGTATCAAGGGCAGTTCACAACACACAGCGACACAGAAAAAGGCGTATTTGACAAGAGAGTGAATTAATAAGTGAGTGAGTGACTCGGGTGAGTCAGGTGAAGGGCCCTCGCCGTCCTCTCTGCAGGGCGAGGATGTTATGCATCAAATCTGGACAAGTACAATGGAATATAATGTGAGAGCGACTGTGTGTGTGTGTGTGAGTCACCCACGGAGGAGGCAAAGTCTGTACAATGTGTCAGTACACACACACACACACACACACACACACACACACACACACACACACACACACACACACACACACACACACACA